>CABFWB010002091.1:56854-77641 GCA_902151455.1 Timema bartmani | reverse complement strand
TCATAGCCGTTCACCGGTTTAAATAAGAGGGCTTTGAAACCCTCGGGGCTGGCTGATTACGGGAGATTGTAGCTGAGAGGTCACACTGCTTGTCACGGAGCCACGCAGGCTAAGTCCTCGGGTTCGTCAAGTACCAGTTGGGGCACGGTCATCGAGCCCAGGGAACCAGGTTCGATGTCCGTACAAGGACTCCCTAACAGTCAGACAGGCCATTAAGGTAAACCTCATAACACCTTGTTCAGTCACTCACTTCTATATATTCTCTAAGTTCATTATAGCTTCACTTTTAACATCACCGTTGTACTAGTATAGTAGTATTATTAAACCTTTGAAAAGCCAAGTCAATCACGAACCCACACAAGTAATCATATCACCCCTCCCTCCCCCCTTATCCTCTGCCAAAGACATCCTGACAGATCTCCAGGCCCACACACGGTTAGAGCATACGGAAACCTTGGACTCAAATCCTGATCTCCCTGTCATTGGCAGTCTACTATATGTGAGAGGGATGCCTTAGACCATGTGGACACCGAAGTGGGTGGAAAGTTATTAATTAGCATACAAACTTTTTTTTATGCCTTTTAAATATGCTAGATATATTTTTTACTTGAGGTATTTAATGTAATCTTTCTGAACTATGATTATATTAGCAAAAGACTTGAATATCAACTCAAATTTCTCAAAACAATAATTTTTGGCCTTGCCAGAAATCGAACCCGAACCCCTCATCCCAGAAGGAAGACAGTCTACCAACTGGGCTAAGTTGTCATATAACTATTATGAAAGTTGGTCTATTAATTCAATCTATACTCTATATAAATAAAATATATAACTTTATTATTGAAAGTATTTTTATAATAATGTAAAATGATAAAAATAAACTAATAAGTGTAAATTTAATGAAGAAAACCTGGAAAATGTAGGAAGAATCCTCCTTCCTTTTTTCTGGATTCTATAATAGAAAAATAGCCACACACACACACATTTAAACACAAATAGAATAATATTTCAGCATCATTAACTTTATTAAACAAAAAAGAGGGAAAAAAAAATTAAGACGCTTGACACAAAGACTAAACTGAAAGTATGAAAGTCATTATTCATCATCAAATATTTCCAGAGCCGCTTTGGTGGTCGCATGGTCTTAGGCATCACTCTCATGTTAGACTAGACTGCTGATGACAAGGTGATAGAGGTTTGAATTCTTGTTGGGTGTACTAAGTTTTTTCAAAATGGTTTTCCACCCTCCCTCCATACAAATGAGGGTACACTTCCTCTAAATTAAACCTTTCTCATCCCTAACCCATTAGCTTAATTATTACATATTCTGTATAACTTGAACAGGTAGTAAGACGCGGAGCTAAACAAATAAAACTCTTTCTAGCCTGTGGCCGGGTCAGTTTAGTAAAATGCCTTTCACCATTCTTCTCCTTTCATTTGCACACTTGTGGTTATCTGCACCTCCCTTCTCTTTCTTGGTATTCCTTGCAGTCTTTTTTCTACATACTTCAGCTCTTATTCTCTTTGGTATCGAATGTAAACTACATAATTTGAATAAATGGAAGAAGCAGGCAATATGTGATAAGTATACACACCAATATTTGCTTGTGGCCGAGTGTAAACCATGCGGTCGATTGTTGACTCGTATATTCCTCCTGATGCTTCTTTCCGACAGTTCCGCCCCTGCTACGGTTGGTGCAGTGACCATGCGGTCGATTGTTGACTCGTATATTCCTCCTGATGCCTCTTTCCGACAGTTCCGCCCCTGCTACGGTTGGTGCAGTGACCATGCAGTCGATTGTTGACTCGTATATTCCTCCTGATGCCTCTTTCCGATAGTCCCGCCCCTGCTACGGTTGGTGCAGTGACCATGCGGTCGATTGTTGACTCATATTCCTCCTGCTGCCTCTTTCCGACAGTCCCGCCCCTGCTACGGTTGGTGCAGTAAAGCCAGCAGACGAAAAGGACCGGACAGCCAATGAAGAACAGGCCAAAGACAGTTTGAATGTAGACAAGGCTCTACCCACCACAACTATCCAGATCAGATTGGCCGACGGTTCCAGGCTGATCGGCCAGTTCAACCACACGCATACCATCGGGGATGTGCGCAGTTATATTACTATGTATCCTTTAGTTACATATTGAAGAAGGTACTGAAAAGAGGGATAGAAACTAGGGTTGTGCAAGACTCAAATAATTTTTATCACAAAAGTTTTGTTTATTTGAAAAATTTTATAGCAAAATTCAATTTTTTATTATGACAAAATTTCAAATGTTTACTTTCCATAATATAGGGTCTCTAAATATATATCTTTGAATAAAACCTCAAGTTTTGAATTTTGAGCTAAATTTTGGGAAGTTTGTAAGAATGTACAGGAATATGTTTCTATCTATATTTCATGTACCTTCTTAAATAATTATAACAAAATGTACTACAGTAAGCGAAAAGAGGTTTTCCTAAAGAAATATAGTTTATAAAAATAAATGTGTGTATTATTGTCAAATTTCAAATCATAGATTCTATAAAACCTTGACCAAAAACACGCAGAGCCCGCCCTCAGTACCAGAACCAGAACTTTTCTCTGCTGACAACATTTCCCAGTAAAGAGTTGTCGGACAACAGTGTGACCTTGAGCGACGCCGGAATCCTCAACGCTGCAGTCATGCAGAGGTTAACGTAATGTTCCTCTACGCATCTTTGTACTAAGTCTCTTTAATTTATTGGACCTGTGTACATAACCTATATGAGGTAGTTAAAACAAAGGATACTTAACTCCTTTTTTTTTATACGTACAGTCCTAAATAAGAACAGAGTTTAATTTCAGAATATGTTCATTGCAAGACATTTATTTTGGACATATGTCTGGTTGGTTGTTGCTTTATTATTTAAACATGTGTTTATTGGCTCTTAAAATTTTTTGTTAATTTTTATTTTGAACGCAGGTCTTGAAAAAATATTATTTATTATTCTCTTAGCATCAATACTCATTTGAATTATATGATTTCTCTTGTTATTAATAAGATTACAGATTTAATTTAATCTTACGCTCTGAACATGGTTGTTTTGCTGATATTGCATTTTGCTGTTGTGTAAAAGTATTTAATTATTTTATAAAAAGTCTATTGTCTGCCACAAGTGAGTTGCAAGAGTATTGAGAGAAGATAAATGTTACGTCTATTTGTTTCATAGAGCTATAATTTATGTTGTCCCATGAACTTATAGCTGTGATGTAAAATGTATACAAAAATATGGCTTTTTATAATTCCTTAACTACTATGACTTTAAATAAAACTGGTTACTTATTTTTTTTCTGTGTCTATATTCACCCAGATGAATATTTATCATGCGTTTGAAATTTGACTATACAATGTCACTTTCCACCCCATCATCATCAACTTTCCAGCCTGTGGCCCGACAAGTTTAGTAAAATGCCTCAATCTTCTTCTATCATTCCTTTTATTGCTACCATTCTTCTCCTCTCACTTACACTCTTATCTGTTTCTCCATCCTCATTACATGCCCATGCCATCTCAGTCTTGCTTTCTCTGCTATGAAATGTACTCCTTGTACTCCTAATCTTTCCAGGATAACTTAATTCCTAATCTTGTTTCTCCTCGTGACAGCTAACATGCTCCTCACAAACTTCATTCCCATAACCTCCACTTTCCTAGTCTCTCTTACATTCGATGTCCATGTTTCTTCTTGCTTCCTATGTGACAATGGATACAAAGTATGCCTTGTACTATACTTCCTTACACTTGAGGGGACTTCTCTTATCCATTGCAAGTCTCTTACACACCTATAGAACAACTCTCCATAGCAGGTCTCTTACACACCTATAGAACACTCCATAGCAGGTCTCTTACACACCTATAGAACAACTCTCCCTGCTGTCCTCTTCTCATTAAATCCTCTCAACTCCCACCATTCACCTCAATCGAGCTTCCAAGATATCTTATGTTCCATATTTTTCTAAACTCTACTCCATCAAACACACAGCTTTACTAGGCCTTGTCCTCTTCCCAGTGGTCACCATCACTTCAGCATGCTAAATCTCATTCCACTCTTTTAACTTCCTTATTCCACTCCTGTAGTTGTTCCTTTACCAATAGTCTTTGGTTGAGGGAAATAAAAATATGTTTTGTTTTTTATATCCTTAATTATCATCATAATCAACCTAAATGACTATTATTCACTTATAAAAAATGTCAATTTCATGATAAGAACAAATTATATTTAATTTTGCATGTGTAAAATACATTTTAAAATGCTACAATGTTAAATTATTTTTATAATTATTTTGATGTGCCAGTAAAAGTTTGTGAAAACACTTCTCACAAAATTTTGGTGGCCCTATTAATAGGCTTTAAGCATGTGGGAATAAAAGATATTCAATAATTGAGTTTGGATGTTTGCTTACTTAGTCTAATTGATTATATAATTACATATTTTTGAATCCAAATTTATAAGACTATATATTTTATTATCTATTTCAATAAAAAAAAATCAGCGACTGCAAATCTGTGTTTAGATAATTAAAATCATGAAATTTTAAAGTTTGACTAAGATTTAATTTTTAAATTAAATTCCATTAAATTAGAATATGAAGTTGCAAATGCTTTCATAGAGTGGGATTCTTTAATGTTTAGCAATGAGGTGACCCAATGTCTAGATTATTATTAGCACTGCATCTTACTACCCATTCGGGTTGTACGCACTTACGCTAATGTGTGATGGTAGGGTGATTGTGAGATAAAATGGAGCACCTACAGTTTAACGTGGGATCTGAATCAGGGTGGAGGCCTGGCATTCCTCACATTCACAAGTTGTGATTAATACACGTCTTGTCAGAGGTGAAGAAAGGGTTTGGCTATCGGATAAATCTGTGCCGGGACAGAGGATTGAACCCTGGACCCCCAGCACAGAAGTCTGACACTTTACCCCTAGATCACCATGTCTAAATCATTTAATAATAATGGAAATAGATAGAAATAAAATAACAAGTGTACATATTTAATGAAGAAAATCCTGGGGAAAGTTGATATTAAGATTTAGAATTTTGAATCAAATATGAATTCTAGCGGCTGATTATTTTGAAGCGTTGCACAGAATTAATAGGCTTAAATATATGCAATTAAAAAGATAGGTTAAAGAACAAAAAAAATAGGGCTGGCATAAAGGTTATACATAGGGATAAGAGAAATTCGCATTTGCGGTAACACGAATTCTACTGTTTTCACATAAATAAAACAAATTTAAGCTTCTTTTTTTCTAAATAAACACAATTTCTTTATAATTTGGCAAATACCACGTTATGCAATATGATTTTAAATGCGGCAACACTGACGATAGCTCTATGCCAGGGCAACAGTTCACACGAATAGTATCAGTTTTTTCTTATTTCATAGGTATAAAACCGATTACAGGAAAAATGAATTTTCAGTATATTTAGGTGTTTTTTTTTAAATCTGAGACTAACATTAAAAATATCAATTTCTACTTTTACATACTACGATTAAGTTCGATTTTTTTTTCAGCCTTTAAAAGTTTTCATGCTAGGTCCAAGCAAGGACATTAATATATATGGACCTTGCTAAGCGGGGTCATGTTTGGCAAAATTATATCTTCCTCATTTTTATTCCCTTCTCCTTATTTGATAGTAGTTTAATCTTCTATGACGACATGTTTCGGTGGTGTTATTGTTTGCTCTAAACCTAAATTGATAAAAATAGTAATATAGAAATAATTGATTAAGACTCACAGGTAAAGATATTGAGATATCGAGTTTGATATTACTAAGGGTGAAATGTTTTGTGTGTATTTATATTTGATTTTTCTCCAAATATGTTAATAAATAGTTAAATACACAGTATGAATGAAAAATATAGACAGTTTTATCCTAGTTTTTTTTTAAAAATGGATACTAATTCAACTCTTATTTAGTTAAATAATATCACTTTCAGCTAATATCGCTTTTTGGGAAAAATAACCTCACCTTTTGCATGTCTAGTTATATACCGTTAGAAGATACGCTGAATAGGAAAAGGTTACAGTGGTTAGGGCATGTGATGAGTGAGAGAATGGAGAGAGCTCTAGAGAGTAAGTAAAAGACCCATTGTAAGACCACGGAAGAGATGGATGGACCAAACGCAGGAGGACTGGATACATGGGGCAGAGGGAGAAGCTTGGAAAGATCGACAGGAATGAGTAGTGATGATGATTAAAAAAGTATTTGCAAAGGATACATTTAATTTTATATATATATAAAATTAAAATAGCCGATAAAATACTGTAAGTCCCTCATGCTTGAGAGAAAATTTGCGTCTGATCCTAAACTTGTTTTTATTTTATAGTAATTAAAACATATAATAGTATATAACAAAACATTTTTTATTGATCCACAAAACATTTTAACAATTTAGTGCAACAATTTATTAACAAAACAATTTTTGTGTATGTGCGTGGATATAAACATATATAGTTAGGATTGATTTAATATATATAATATATTTTTTAAAAATGGATACTAATTCAACTCTTATTTAGTTAAATAATATCACTTTCAGCTAATATCGCTTTTTGGGAAAAATAACCTCACCTTTTGCATGTCTAGTTATATACCGTTAGAAGATACGCTGAATAGGAAAAGGTTACAGTGGTTAGGGCATGTGATGAGTGAGAGAATGGAGAGAGCTCTAGAGAGTAAGTAAAAGACCCATTGTAAGACCACGGAAGAGATGGATGGACCAAACGCAGGAGGACTGGATACATGGGGCAGAGGGAGAAGCTTGGAAAGATCGACAGGAATGAGTAGTGATGATGATTAAAAAAGTATTTGCAAAGGATACATTTAATTTTATATATATATAAAATTAAAATAGCCGATAAAATACTGTAAGTCCCTCATGCTTGAGAGAAAATTTGCGTCTGATCCTAAACTTGTTTTTATTTTATAGTAATTAAAACATATAATAGTATATAACAAAACATTTTTTATTGATCCACAAAACATTTTAACAATTTAGTGCAACAATTTATTAACAAAACAATTTTTGTGTATGTGCGTGGATATAAACATATATAGTTAGGATTGATTTAATATATATAATATAATATACTATATAGTACCTAAAACATAACAATTCATTTTAATACATGGTAAGTACATAACATTTATTTGGAACTGCCAAGTGCTTTAACTTGAATATTTTTTTATACATATATGCATTGAGTTTTTTTTATATCCATTACTGTTTCCAGCCTGCGGCTTGGGTCAGGTCATAGCCCCTTGCCGGTAGTTTATCAATGTGAAAGGGTAAACCTGTATTTTCATCAATGATAGATTTTCGGCCATGCCGAGATGCGTTGAGTTAGGTAATCTATATTAATAAAATGAAGAGTGTATCCGTCATGAGCATTGCGATATCTACCACACCCAGAGGGCTGAAATTTTAAAATGTATAGTCCCTTTGAACAAACGTGTTCACCTTGAAGCTGGAATTTTTAGTTTTTGATTATTATTATTTATTTTTTTCAATTTATTAAAAATGGGATTAGAATAAATAAAATGAATTGATGAACAGCACTGCCTGGGGTACCTCGGGTAATGGCAAGCACTTTTGCCAGTCTATAATATAATCTATAAAAAAAAACTTAAAATGTTTAGATTTTTCAGAGTTTGAATTAAAAATGGAGGTTAGTTCAAAAGATTTCTAAGCTTCACCTCTTTTTTTTTGTTTGATAATAGAGGAAATTATGCTGAAATATCACAACTTTGTATTTCAATGTGTGTGACTTTTTATAGTAAAAAAGACAGAAGAAAATAACAAGATGTTACCTTTGTGCATTATTTATTGTTTCTCTAGTTGGGATTTATTTCCTCAATTCTCACCCGTAAGTTTATTTTTTTAAAATAAATTTTCATGTATTATAAAATGTTATGTACTCACACATAACAAATTCTAAGTTAATTTGTAATAAATAAAATGATAGACTATTAAGAAAATGGTAGAGCACAAATTAAAGTAGAAACACACATATTTACACACACTTCAATATTTCAATGCTATTATAGCATCTTCCTGAGGAAGTAGTAGTAATTAGCCCTAATTACTACTAATTCCTGAGGAATATGCTTTAATAGCATCAAAATATCAAAGTGTGTGTAAATATGTGTGTTTCTACTTTTATTTGTGCTCTACCATTTTCCTAATATTCTATCATTTTATTTATTACAAATTGTTTTTGCTCAATGCACTTTATTTCATACATATAAATTCCAAGTTAAATATGTTAAACTTGTGCTTCAACAACACATGTTTGTAGTCACTTTTCTGATACATAGCTTACATAGTAATTACAAAACAATAATAAACAATGTTATACGTTATTATAAAAGCTAACATGGTAAATGCAATAAGTTTATAAAAGTGATCACACACAAAGGGTGCTCAAAAGTAGAATATATGTATTGTTCCTTTGAGATTAATGGAAGCATTAGTTTATTTCGACTTTTGTCAGAAGACCACAAGTGCCGCAATAAACGTTTCTTGCAAGTTAATGGTCCATAGAACACAGAGGTCTAGAGTCCAAATAGTTATTTGTAATTAAAAAAAAAAGTAAATGTGATAAAAATATTCTCGATAGATTATCTGCTAAGTTTAATCTTTGAAAATATTACAATAAATACTGTGGTCACAGGATTTCCAGAATCCTACCTTTTCCATCAATCTAGTTTGTTTGGAATTTGTCAAACATAAACTACATTTTGTGCAAAGGGATCCAAAGAAATTCTTAATAATTTGTCAAGTACCAGAAATATTAATTAAAAATATAGAATATAATTTTATACTATTAATATATTTTAAATTCGAATTTTGACTCTGGAGAAAATACAAAATATTTTATAAAATAAAGGAATGTTGATACAAATATAATCTGACCCTGGTTACACTTAAAAGGGATTGCCAGCACACTTTTTTGAGTGGTGATGGAGTAGAAATTGTTTAGTTAAAACAATAATAAACACAAATGTGATGCAGCCCAGGAAAACATGCCACGTGCTGCTCGAAGAAATTGTTCAGCAGAGCATAAAATATCAATTTGGGTCGAAATTGACGGTTTCTAGATTTCAACGCTATCTGTTCGTTCGAAACATTAACTACGATCTCAACCAGTAAACAGGTTTACCACGACACTATTAATACAAGAAATCTAGCTTTAAATAAGGTATTGCGCGGGAAATAAAACCGTGCCGGATGTCGCCAGTGCTAAATTCCCATAGTGACAAGGGAAAAAATGGTTTATTGAAAGTTACATATTCAGTGGTATTGCTGTCTTTCTATTTTGATTATTTTAAACAATAATAAAACCGCCTTTCAATTATTTTAGTGGTGTTTTGTACTGTAATAAGTATTAATAAAGTTTTGTTGAAGAAAACTGAATTTTTTTTTTCATAATCCTAGTGATTGATCACAGTTTTGTTCACTGCTCTGAAAGCTTAATAGTCGAGTCATATTGTTTATGTTTTGTGTATTTTTGAAGCTACCACTGAGCCCCAACACACCACCAAAGAGGTCACATGGTTGGCCAAAAAAAGGCTGCCCCTCTATAGAGGGAACACCAACTACACTAGTTAGTTCCTGTGTTGTGCCAAAGTGGTGACGTTTGCATAAATATGATAGTGATTGATTTTAGTTATTCTTTAATTTTTTAGTGATTGTTCCTGGTAGTTAAAACTATGCTTAAGTTTTGAAAAAAAAAAGAGATCATTTTAGTCACACGCAATAAAGTTGGTAAACCAAGTTGGGATTAAAAAACTAAATACACCCTTCAGGTGAATATGAGCATCTTTAGTTCTGTAAATGGAAATAATTTCAACAAATCAGATTTTAAGGATTTTGTTTCTGCAAGAAGATTAATTTTTTCAGTTAATAGTTGCATTGTTGTTGCTGATATAAAAAAAAATAGACATCCATTAAAAAAAAATTAGCAGAAAAAATGTATTCTCCAGTTTAAACAGAGCATTTTTAATACCTTATATCAGTAGCACTCATGTGTATTATGGATCAGTCACGACCACTGAACTATTAAAAATTTCATTAAGTCTCTGAATGATAAAGCAATAAAAAAAAATTACAACTGTTTTTGAAAGTATCTTATTTATTTAAAAAAAAAGTTACAATATTTTTAAAGTCTAAAAATTCAGTGAGAAGAATGATGCTGCATGCTTGAAACAAGTTAGGTGGAGTTGGGTTCAGTTGTACTTAGCTTTAAGCGCAAATTTGGATTAAGATTCAGTTTATTACAAAATTTATTTTTTACTGTCGCCATAGCAGAAAATCCAGTTTCGCAAAAAATAGGTGGTTGCAAATAGAATTAGAAACAACAATGGTTTTCTGGCCAGCAATGGATATTCATTTTTAGCCGTTAACCAAAATTCACCTAACTCTAATTTGGTAAATTCAATTTTCAAACCTCCATCACAAGATTGTTCTACCAAACCCTATTTTTCGTTGTTAGTTAGGGTTCCAGGAATGTTATCCAAAATGAATGGGTTTCTTATCCAAAGGAATTCAGAAGTCTTCAAATAGTGACAAATAAGTTCCTCAAATTGAGGGGGAAATGTTGGTATTGTTGTGTCTGTTTGCGTACCACCTTGAAAAGCTCTGTGTACCACAGTTTGAGAAACACTGCCATGGATGGTGAAAAAAAGATGAGATTTAATTTAATATATATTTTTCTTAACCTTCGGCGGCCATTTACCACAAATTGATAAAAATAGATATTAATGTTTGAAATATTATATAAAAAGTAATTTTATAGCTAGAAAGGTATTTTTTTTAATGTTCAGAATTATGTTTTTTATTGGTTGGGGAGACTGGGGAAGGATGGGACACTTTTCACTTCATGTGCTCTAAAAATGTAGCACAAGATTTTTGCACTCAGCAATTGTTAGGTATTTAATAAATTATTTCAAATGTTTGTACATTTTTAAAATTGTAATTATAAAGGGGACTTACTAAATGGTTGTTGAATGTTTTTTGTCCCATCCCTCCCTTACCTAGGGAGGCATGGAACATGCTCAGGGGAGGGATGGGACAGTAAACTTTTAAATTTGACCTTAACAGAAATAGCGCTAGTAGTCTCTTACAATGAGATATGTACGAATATAACAATAATAGGTTCTTGAATTAATTATTCCAACACTGTACATATAAAACTCAACAGTCTCTTATTTGAGTGGAAGATAATATGTTAGGCTACAAATTTACCAAAACATAACTGTTCAGAATGAATTTTGTGCTAGTTTTCAAACACATCTAAATCTATCACCTTGTTGAAACATTCTTAGATATGGAATAATACCAACTGTTTGACAAGTCAGCAAAAAAAATGTCACCATCCACTGGCAAAAATATTTTGGACTTAAGTGCAATCACTGAAACATCCTGTTGGCCAGTTCAATCACTTTGTTCTGGAGGCCCTTGTATAATGCATGAATACATATTTTGTAGTGATACAGGAACCTCCTAGCAACTTCTACTTGTTTTAGAAGGTTAGGGTTTTGTTTAGGATCAACCACTTCTATTGCATCCTCTTAAACTAACTCATACCAAGCTGACTCTTCTGATGAAATGGCTGTTGGCTCATTAATTTGAGAATCTTCGGATTCTGTATTGTTAACTAATTTAGGAACAATTTTTCATGCACAAACCAAAAAGGTCACTGGATTAGGCTATGACAACAGCTACCTTTGGAGGGACAGGAAAATGATTTTTGCGACATGTGGCATGTTTCCCTGGGCCGCATCACAAATGTGTTCTTGAAAGTGTTTTATAGCTAACTATTTCTACTCCAGTATGACCAAGCTAAGTGTGCTGGCTATCCATCCCATTTAAACAATGATTCAGCCTAATGCTCTATTCCAAAAATTTTATCATGTAACACTAACTTCACACATAATTTTCTTTCTCACTCAAGGTTATACAAAAAGAGGTACAACACAATAGTTTGGGAAGGTCTGGCTTAAGATAAAAGCCTAATTATTATAGTGCACAGCCAAGAAACTTGAGGTGTAAATAGCGATTCCATCACTCGGTAATTAATATTAGTGAATTAAATAGCCAAAGCTATTATTAATGCTTTTAGTGAGGATTACTCCATCTAGATATATTCTGCGTTATCTGATAGCTTGTGATATTAATATAATCACATACTTGTAGCCGACGATTTTCACACGTCCATCATAGGCTCTGCCTTAAAATATGAGTGAAGAATGACCCTGGGCACGGGACGAATCCTGGATAGCTCAGTGGTTAGAGCATTGGCGTACCAAGCCAAAGGTCCCGGGTTCGATTCCCGTGTCATTTTTCAATTTTCAGAATATAATATTAGTGAGAATACTTCCTAATGGAGTTTTATTCAATTTAATTTTTCTAATATGATTGTAATTTGTAAGTTAAGTTACTAATCGAGTAATCAAAGAGATATTGGAAGAAAGTATGTACAATAACACGATGCTAACATTTCCTGTGTCCCTATTTTCCTTTTATCAACATTATGACATGAACAATATTAACTACTTTAATACTTGGTTAAATATTGGACCATATTACCACACAAGTGTTTTAATAATCAAATATAAAAATCTTTCAAATTAAATGTCTAGCTAGAACTAATGTGATAAAAACTTTGAAAATGTTTTAGTACAACGGTGCTACAAGCCATCTTGAATATCTTATTTAATGAGATGAGGAATTGTTTAAATACTTAAGAAAGTCAGTGAAGGGTAAGAAACTTAAAGCACAACACTTTCTAAAGCAGCCAGAACAAGGGATGACACTGTATACTTATTTGAGCTTTCATTTGTTTAACACTTAGGCCCACTTGATCTACATCAGAAAAAAAAAAAGCTAAGGTGTTTTTCCTTTTCTTTCTTTTTCGTATATCAAGTTTTGTCAAGCCATTAATTAAGTGTGAAGGTTCATCTCTATTTTATTTGTATGGTTTAAGTTTTATGCAAGAAGAAAGTTCACGACTGCCATATTTTGAGTAGTTTGGATTTCAACAGATCTCCAGCAAATCTCAGCATCGCCGGTTCATAAAGTATTGTTTTACCTTGCATTCCCTTGCTATGCTCGCATGGCACGTATGAGTGTACTGCCGCGATACCTTGAGACACTCGCTGAGTGCTCATCGCCAACTCTCTCGCATTAGACATTTGGCGAGGACGGTAAACATACAACGGACGCTCAAATTCAGTAGACTTAGCATAATGTGTCTTGCGTAGCACTAGAGGAGTATTTGGTTTGGAACGTTCGTCGTCCGGTAAGTCGCTGCAGATCGTTATTGCGGGTATCTCAAATCTAGACGTGGTCTTTCGTCCAGAGTCAAAGTCATCCAACATGGTGGCAAATAAGTGATGGTACCTGGGCACGATGTAATCCTCCCATCGGAGTATTGCGATGCTGCGAACAAGTCCCGTGCCTCGTAAAATGCAGTCAGTTTCCACGGCGACCCTGATGGCCACACTCATGTTTTCAGAAGGAAAGGGGAAATTCCATCGAAGGAGGGACACGTTTAATCCAAAACTCTTTTTTACAGCCAGAGATGTTAGAGTGGAAATTAATTTGTTTGGTAGTCCATTATCGTATATAATGAAATTTGAAACGCCCAACAAATAATGGTAACTTAAAAATTCTATGATTGTAGATTTTTGTAATCCTGGTCTGAGATTAGGTGAAACACAAAGAGCAGTACTGTTAGCTAATGCATCTTTGTCCTCTACGTAATTCACGGGAATGAAAGGTTTGAAAGGCACAGCATCATCAGTCTTAAAAAAGGTTACTCCATACGGTATCCCAATCACATTTACAGGTTTACAATACAAATACAAGACAACACCCTTCCCTTCCTTGGAATGATCCTTCGCTTTCATTTCAACAACAGACCAATCAAATTTTCCTTCAAATGGATAGTCTTTTTCTTCATACCAAAGCTGGCATGCTAATTGAGGGTCTGGTTTTTGGAGACTAACAGAGATTGCTTTGACGCGATCCGGCCGATCGGAAACGTCCCAGGAAGCCGAGTAAACGAAATGGGAGTCTGAGAGTCTCTGCCAAGAAGACTCGGGCTGATTGAATATCAATTGATCGTCTGCCACATTAGCAGGATCTGGGTATCCACAAATATCTGGTGGTGTAGTCTCGTGACCAGGTTTTCCAAAAAAATTCAACACTTCAAGCACATACCGAAGTCTATAGTATTCGTGTCGATAAAACAATAGTGTGACTACACTTACCAACGATATAATGACCAACGCTAGCTGGTAATATTTCTTCATTATTGGATCAGATATGTTATTCTGTTATCTGACATTTCTTTCTACAAGGAGCATACAAAATTAGGATACCCATCAATCTTGGCATCACAAAACACAATCGAAATTGTGAACCTGAAAGGTAATTAAAATATAGTGATCCACAACAAATAAAAATACTGGTTATGTTAAAGACAAAAAGTGTTGTGTAGAACAAAAGGATGGACTTTAAAGCATTTGTAAACGAATACAAATTAATATAGGGGCCTCGGTATTAAATCATTGATATTTTTAACACTAATATAGGCTTTATCTCAATATAGACATTTAGAATATTTTAATTTGCTAATTAAATAGGCCTAACTGATTACTAAGATGATTAAATTGTCTAATCAAATTCATAGTATCTTGGTTACGTCTTTCCAGGATATATATCCACGACAACTTTGTGTGGAAATAACTAGTCTTTAGATTGTTTTATTTTAATTGAATTTTAATAAATTTGGAAGATTAGGTTAAACTTGCTGGAATTTTAGTTTTTTATTATAAACACTTAAAAAGAAGTTCTATGTTTATAAACTTAAACATTAAAATATACATTTTTTTATTAAATTGGCCACCTTGTAGAGCTTTTAATAAGTTTTAGTTGTGTGGTAACTGATTAGGTTATTTATCATGATGGTTAAATATAGCTAAGTGCAAGAGTTTGATTAGACAAGATCTATTATAATCTGCTTTTAACAAAGGGAATAAATAAATGTCCCAGTTTTTTATCTTTTAAAAGAAATTGTAGGTATTATTTCTGTAAATGTTTTAAGGTTCAGCTCTTTGCAAAGTAAGTCATGCCAATCTTTCTTCATATTTAAGCCTATTATTAGGCTATTTACTGTAGATAATTTTTGGGAGCAAATCAACACAATAGGTAGCTTTACTTTTAACATATTTTAGTGATATTTTTATTAAGGTACCTAAATAATTGTGTAGTAACAATTTTAACTTTAAGAACACTATAAAACTTAAATGTCATAAGTACCCTGAGCACAAGTTATTGATTTTTTAAATCATGTTTATGTAAAAGCCGCAAAATAGGCATCCTACTAGTTCACATAGATTCTAATTTTAAATTAAACATATCTAGACTATATTATATGTTAAGTGTTTTAAATGAAATACAAACTGAATGTTACATTATATTAAGAATATACACCGATTCAGATCGCAGATCAAACTAATAGGGAATTTAAAGGATACCATTACTTTAAAACCAAATGTATTCTTTAAAGTAAAATTATCCCTCAGACACTTATTTTTTTACCTAACATGTAAAGATACAATAAACGTTTAAGTCTCACCTTGACTGATACACTATAGTTGTATGTTTGATCATAATCATATTGAAATTATACAAGGTAAGCTATTACCTTTTAGAGGAAACTATGGGTACATGACTTATGTATGCAAATATAGCAATACTCCTTACAATTAACTTATTTTTGCACGAGTGTAACTTATGGAAGTTTGGCGTAATCAATCCAACCATAAACACATACGTATATCTATCTATCTACTATTAAACTCAAGATAACTTTAAAATAAAGAATTTTTCAAAGAAAAACACCACTCATCTGACGATTTATACTTAAATTAAATTAGCGCAAAGTATGGAAAAAAACAGGCTCTCATTAAGACTACCAAATGTACAACTACCTTCCACAACATAAAAAATAACATTTTTAAAAATAAACTTAAATCTAGTTTAGTTATATCAGTGATCTCTATATAAGTACAACACTGAATAGAAAAAAGAAATATTTAAAGTTCAATAACTTTAATGAAACAATGAAGCTAAATTTTTATAACATTTATTTGAACATACTTCTTGTAGAAGCCTTACGTTCAAAGGCTCATTTAAGTTATAGGATTGTAGGAAGGATTACTATATTCCAATATATTTAAAGTTGGCTATTAGCTTGTAAATGGTTTCAGAACTCTTACTATATTGAAAGTTCGGTATATAACATAAGGCTGAGTCTGCTGCCACGGTACGTGTCAAGAGCAAAAATGATGATGATGATGATTATAAAATTGCAGTAGTTACGGAATAGATGCGTCAAGGATCCAGCACCATTATCTTAGTGATCTTTGATAATAACTATTATATTGTTTTCGCCCATTGATCTCTATAATATAATATACTATAGAGATCAATGGTATTAGCCCCTATAGTGATTCCTAACTATAAATTAAAAGATATTCCTTTCCTATTTGGTTTTCCTTATTCATTGTATTTGAACTATTGAAGTATTAGTTTTATTTAGTCTCCTGGTGTTGGTATTAAATGATTAGTTTACTGTCGATGTGGAATACTTAAGTTCAATTCAATTATTGCTTGTTCATAATTACATAACCTATATTTCAATATCATTATAGTTTTATCTCATTAGCATTTTTATTAAAGTGATTGGCATACAAATTCGAATTAGTCTGTATCAAGAAGCGTTTCACAACTATTTACAAATGAGCGTGCATAGTTAAAGTTAAATTATAGCTCTACCTAATATGCTTTCAATAAAGAATCTTATGTCTAAATTAATTAAACACGCATACATGAAGAGTTATAATCCATAGTTTTACTTATTGGTTGTGGCAAACTTATAAAATAACCATACTTTGGTAACGATGAATCGGACCATTAGCGATTCCGGTGAAGCTAAAGTAGAGACAGCCGAACCAACACAGCGGGTCATAGAAATTCAGATTCCTGTATCGTGGGGGTATGTGGCAGGTATGATGATTAATTTTAAATGTTTTTCTAGTATAGGGATTAAATTAGGGGGTAGTAGCCTACACAAAGAGGGTGGGATTATTAACACTTTTTATTTGTTGTAGGCCTATCAAAACTAAAACGTAGCACCTATTTTTAAAATCACCAATACACAATAAGAAGAGTAAGTTTCTTAAAATAACAAAATAATTGTAAGCTATCTAATTTTAAAATCATATATAGGCCTAGGCTATATATTTTTAGCACCGCGTCTTACTACATATTCAGGTTATACGTATATGATCTACTAACTACGCGTATGAGTTAGGCATGAGCTTAGAGGTGTACCCGCATTTGCGTGGATGGAAAGTAGAAAACCCAAACAGCAGTCAAGTCTAAAACGAGTGTGACACCCAACCTAACCAAACCTTCCTTAAATCAATAAATAAAATCTGTGATAGATAATATGTAGGCCTATTTCCAATTTTTTATGAGAAGGAATGGAATAAGAATCTAATAGGACACTGGATCATCAATACAGTATCCTAGTGCAAGATATTTCAGGATCTTGATAGTCAAGAAAAACACTGCATACAATTGTATTAGGTAGGCCTAGGCTATGTACTTATTTAAAATAGGCTACAGTAGATCTATTTATGTAAATTTCAAGTTTATAAACTTGCTGTACAACAAGTGGGTATTGATAGTAAAATATAACTTATTTACAAAATGACAAAGGAAAAGGGTCAATATTCCCACTCTCATTGTGCACTATTACCATATTTTGATGCATATAATAATAAAGGAGTGAAAAGGGGTGTCTTACGTTTCCAGCTCGATCGTGGGGGGACATTTCGCACCAGCCTGTGTTGGCTGTGCATGGGAGACAAGACAATGCAGCCACGTTCAACCATCTGATCCCGTTACTCCCGAGAGGGAAGTACCACTTCTTGTGCATTGACCTTCCGGGCCACGGTCTGTCTTCCCACTTTCCTGCGGGACTCTTATACAGGGTTCTCACAGACTACATCATCACTGTTCGAAAGGTTGTGGACCATTTCAAGTGGAAACAGGTTAGTATAATAGTCCCGTAAAATACAAATTATATTTTGGATGTAATGACGGGATCACGACAAACCTGATATAACTTAGCTGCTCTTGTTAACTTAAAAGCATTGAGTGAAGGTTATCACATGTTGTGAACAACCATCAAAACAGTTATTTAGTAGGCCTGGAATAAGTCTTATCGGTGTTTACTGTTCATTAAGATAATAAAATCGCGACTGTAAATGTAATTTACCTTGGTTGTATTTCACACAATTTAAAGTGTCAGGATAAATAGACTGAATTGGCAGTGTCGACATTTGATCCTTGACGGGGGTTTTCCCTCCCTCTTCATATTGAGCTCTTAGACAATCCATGTGCTAAAAACATACAAACCTAACCAAAATCATGCATGTTTCCAGGTAATCTACATGGGGCATAGCTTAGGAGGACTTGTGGGTTACTATTTCGCTGGGGTTTTCCCAGATCTGGTCAAAAAACTTATCGTCATTGACATGATGAGTCACGGAAACTTGCCGACGCATCACCACACGAAGCTCATAAGGTACATATACAATGCAGGTACTATTTATCAAGAAATTCAACAGCTGAGGACTACATAGAAAACTCCACTTTAGATAGATCATCAATGTCATGCCCAGTTTCCTGCCAATGGCAGAGTCTGGCCTGAACATAAGCCTCTCCATTTACTTCTGCCCTTCCACCACGCCGGCCCAACCCACTTCCTGGGCCACCTCCATTTTGAGCACCCTCTCTCTTCACATATCAACACCACCTCAATCTCGCCTTCTCAACCCTATCCTGCAGGGGTCCCTACTTCACCCTTTCCACCCCCAGCAATGTCATTTCACATGCCTCTATCACCCAGGTTTCTGATGTAGACTTCAGTACTAGTTACTTTACTCCTTTTATACATCTCTACCACAGACGCTTTTATAAAAGGCCTCCTCTTGCCTCCCTATTTCCCAAGTACTTGAAGCTTTTCACTTTCTCAAGTTGCTCTCCTCCTAATGCGCCTATTTTCCTTCCATGTTGTAATCACCAATTCACTCCTCCTTCCACCTCTCTAATCATTACATCCACGAACAACATTGGTGGAAGTGCGCTTCCTTGTTTCAAGCCATTCCTCAATTTAAACTATTCCATCCGCCCCCTCACGCTTCCCCTATACATACACTGTCATAAGCTTTTGGTAGATAGTAAAATGCTATCAACGTTGACGGAAAAAAATAATAAACTAAAAGTCCCCTCCTTGAAAATTTGAATTGAAGCATTAAAATATGAACTGTTCTTCTCAATTATTATTTTGTAAATACTTTTTAAAAATCTGTTCAATGTAATCAAATATATATCCTATTTGCAAAGTAAGGTTAATTTTAGTAAAATTCACCTTCCCCCCCCTATTAATTTTTATGAGCACCTGTTCAGTTCATATGCACATGAAGGAGAGCAGAAAACAATTTTGGAAAAACCACCCTGCCTAACACGAAGCAGGCATTAATAATTTAGTACATTTTCCTTGCGTAGGCACTACTACGAAAAACTTCATGAGTTTGAAGAGAAGACTTCAACCAATCAGCCACCAAGGTACTCCTACAACGAAGCGCTTAGCAGAGTTATCACAGGACGGCCTTCAGAACTATCCATCGCCTCTGCTAAAACCCTCCTCACCAGAGACCTCAAACAGGTCTCTGAGGATAGATACATATTCCGCAAAGATCAAAGAGTCAAATTTCTCGTTTTCCCGATCATAAGCAACGAACAACATATGGCTCTTTTGAGTTCTGTAAGGTGTCCCTTGCTGTTAATAATGGGTAACCAATCAAGCTTAAAGAACTTTGCGTTAGCTCAGGCACTCTTGCAATTGTTTGAAAAGAATTGCGAGGAATTCAGATATTTTGTGGTCGAAGGTGGGCATGACTTGCATTTGAATAACCCTGAAAGAGTGGCACCACTTGTGACCAGTTTTTTGAACTCAATTGAACTGAAAAGTTCACTATAAGTTTCTAGATAATAATTGGTTGCCATACAATGGAAAGTCCAAATCATATGCATCAAACATAATTAAATTAAGCTATATCGTAAATGAGCAAAATACCTTTCATGAGTTCGAACAAACCAAGGGCTTGTGTGATTAGTAATTCCCATTTTGTTTGTGTAAGCTTAAAATCATATGACTACAAACCCTAATATTTGAATTGTTGTGGTCTTAAGTGTTGTTTAAATCATGGCAAGCACTGGATATTAAAACCTTGTGATTTGATGATGTGCTAAAACTGTTCAGATTTATTGGGAATAGATGGGCTTCTTTAGTTATAACATCACAGGATAAGTATTTTAAATCAAACATCAGTACCCCCTTCAGTAGATTGATTAAAACACAAACTGGACTATGTATGGCCAGTAGAAACCGTAGTAAATTAATTTTGGAATTTACCAAAATCACACAAAATCTACACATAGAAGGGGGCCATGCAAAGACATGGCAATCAAGAATTTATCAGTGGGATGGTATTTTCCTGGTATGTATGTAACAGAGCTTAAATACTTAAAGAGGCCACAATATTCTAACCTAATTACCTCTCCCCTCCCTCCGCAACATTCTTTTCCAGACCCAGCTACAAAAAAAAAAAAAAA
>CABFWB010002091.1:5761-38853 GCA_902151455.1 Timema bartmani | reverse complement strand
GAGAACATAGTCTCGTACATATAAGTAGGTGGTGGTATAAACACCAGGGTACATTGAGGGAACATGAAACCAAAAGTCCAACAATGGTATTGAAGGAAATAGCATCTTCAATGTCGAATCGCAAGACAATTCAACCAGTCGGTCTTCTTCAATAGATAGTTTGAGGACTCCCACAAGGCTCTTAGCTAGGGATGTGAAAAAAAGTATCGATACTTTAATAATATGGATATTTTCCTTACGATACTTGTATTTTTTTACTCGATAGTTTTTTTCCCAGTACTTTTATTGATTTGACTCAAACTCCGATATCGGATCGGTATTGACAGAAACAACTCTTTTTGTAATCTTCCCTCATTTTGGGATTAAAATGTTTACTAGAGTGGACTATGGAGGAAATACAAATTATACTATTTCTCAATTCTCACTCATTTTTTGCATGACAAGCAACTCTAGCATTCAATCTCTTGTCGTTCGTCATAATTCATAGCGGTTCTTACATCTTTGTTTATAAATACATCCTGATGCCTGACCGTATCACGGGGCAAATAGCGACCAGTCTATACTACCCCTTACTTTATCAATGAGCATGGTCGTCACAAACTAATCAAAATAATCTTTTATAGAGCTCAATTAACTTAGCTAACTCAAGGGTGCCCCAAGCAGATGAAACAGAAGAGTTTATTTGAGTTTCGATACTTTTCTTTCCATACTAGTGCGGTATCGATATTTTTCTTACGATACTTTTAATGAGTACAGTATCGAACCTTTTCTTTTGATGCCACATCCCTACTCTTAGTGGACCCCAATCTGGTAACCTCTGCCTTAAGGGACGGCCAGACTGGGCAAGCGACTAAAATATAGATAGAACACATTGGTTGTAATGAGAGGTGGCCAGACTGGAGCAAGCGAGCGACTAAAATATAAAATAGAACACATTGGTTGTAATGATAGGTGGCCAGACTGGAGCGAGTGCTCGACCCGGTACAGTCTAGTTTACAGGCGCTAGGCAATATTATTGTATGTTGGTTCATTGAGTGCCAGGAAAACTTCTCATTTTGACATTTTTATTATTATCGATAGGTTTAGCGCACTTGCTACTAACGGCCTAATTTAATTGGTAAGATCATAAACCATATCTTTATGTATATATAACTGATATGCTAAAATACTTCAATATTATAATCAAAGTAGGCCTTTACAAGTAAGAATCACCATTATCGTGGAGAGAGGATGAGAAAACCACAACAATAAATCACTGGTCAAAACCACCCTCAGTTCACTGAGCCAAGATTCGAACCTTTGCCTCCTCGTCAATAACTATCGAGAGCTACCTGCTAATCAAGCGCTCGCTCGCCAGTTTGGCCACCAAGTCGCTCGCTTGTCAGTCTGGCCGAACCCTTACCATTCGACCTTAGAAATTTTTCCACCAAGATTTATCTCGTGACCGCATGATATTCGACACTTTTAGTGCGATTTTAGATGGCGTTTCAACTGTCTCCGTGTGATTTATGAAGATAACATTTTATTTTTTATTTTTAGTAAAGGAGGGCTCACGCTATAATGTGCGTGGCCTCATCACTGGTTTGGCCCTAACCTCCTGACCTCGGCGAGAATAGCATGAGGAAAGTGCTAAAAACGTCGATCATCCAATCTTTCTCTACCTTGACGTGGACGACGGACCCCGCCTGTGATACAGATGGAGGATGGATTCCTTCCAGATAAATACGTCAAGGTGAACCCCTTGGTTATGTCCTCATGAAGATGTCGTCATCGGTAACGTAGGCTCTTTGTTGTTACACCGATTATAAAGTCATGAAGATCAGTTCTTTTGTTCAAACAAAGGGGGATTTTTTTTTTTTTGTAATTCAAGCAAATCTTTACCCATGTCATTGGGCTCATCTAGTCTGGATTGCCGGCTGACGGAAGAGTTCGGGGTTCGATTACAAGTCAGGTATACTGAGGTTTGTCTTTTATTGAATGGTTTACACCTTTTCTTTCACAAACATGCGGATACATTTTCTATAAATTCTACCTCATTCCTTCCAATCGCGTGACTAATATGATCAGATGGGTAGGGGGCGCGGCGGGGGAAACGTATTAAAAAAAAGAGTAAATCTTTACCTGCAGCGGTGGCGAAGTGGTTTAAGGTGATGCACTCGCATTGTTCTAGGTTGTCATTAGTGGAGAGGTCGATGTTCGAATCCCTGAGTATGGTTTGCTTTAAGAGATTTCTTAAATAATATTTTCACTAAGGTTAATGTGGATGCAATTTAGTTAAACAGACCTCCTCATCCGTTAGTACTTAGATCGTTGCTATCTCTTGTGCTACACGAATGCACAAATAAAAGGAAGTAAAATAGAAAATCTCGATTCTAAAACAAGCTCAATGTTTGATCTTTCGACGCTTCCACGTCCGGGACAAATGATGGCACCCGCTTGGGTGGTTGAATGATCTAAGGCGTCACTCTCGCAATATACTGGACTGCCAATAACGAGAAAATCGTGGTTCGAATACAGGTAGGGTGTACTGAGGGTGGTTTTTCCTAAAAGGCTTTCTACTCTCACTCCACGCAATGCGGGTGCACTTTCTCTAAATTCCCACATTCCTCATCCCTACCAAAACGTTTGTGTAATTAGTACATAGGCGTATAACCTGAAACGGCAGTAAGAAGTGGTGCTAAGAAAACAAACGATGGGAATATAAAGTTTAGAAGAAGTTTACCATCATTTGCGGGGAAGTAGAAGAGGGAACCAATCATCTCTTCAGTACATTCGTCCGGGATTCAGGCCCCTAACTCCACCTTTTGCGTCAAACCAGACAATATTAGACCTATGCCTGAATACGCCGCGTGCCTACCAGCTACCGGTGCAAATTTGATTCAGGTATACAGATTTCCAATTTTAATAAGAAGAGCCTTTTATAAAATACTAACATATCTATTTTTTACGGTAAATATTTATAACGTTTTACTATATTATTGTTATTTTATAGGTATTTATAATATTTATCAAAAGTTACAGCTGCAGATAACATAACTTGGCGTATGAATACGTGAAAGGAGTTTTAGTAACATTTTAGCGGTCATATGAAAATTGGATTGAAGTATTTATAGCATTCATTTTAATAGTTATGAACTTTTTTCACATTCACACATAACTATATATTTTTGATGTTTATTTTATAAAACGTTTAGCAGTGTTTCCTAAAATTTAACCAGTCGCGTAAATAAAAAATAACACAAATATCTGCTAATCGTGTTAAGTACAAATGGTCGTTACAGGTTTTAAATAAATCTTAAATTGGTAGTAAGCTAAAATAATAAAGCCGTTACAGAGGAGAAGAAAGGATGATAAAAGTTTATGACATCACGTCATAATCGCGTTAATTTATCACACCATATTTTTTTATGGTTAATAAAACTAAGTGGTACGTTGTGTACCATCTGAAATCCTTAGTCTACCCTTGGGAGGGTACGCATACTGCAGTTTTGGAAACATTAATTTAAGGAAAAAGAATACATTTCTCTTGTAAATTAAAATGAACTTGGAAACGCGTATTTTTAATTAGCGTAGGGGTGCAGGTGTCAATATATTCCTAGGTTTGCAATAATTCACGATAAGATTATTGATGGCGTATATTAGTTATCATTTAGGTCTAAAACTTGCCATTTCTTTTATATTCACTTTATATTTTAAATTTCTTTTCTTTACACAGTCAATTTAAGTTATATTTTTATATTGACAGGTATTATGCTATTAAACAATATTTTATGATTACATTAATTACGATTAGTTTTTCATGGTCGATTGCAAGTCTAGAGGACCTTGGTTCAATTTCAAAGATCACCAAAAATAATTTTTTTGAGTATTGTAATAATTTGATAAGAAATAAAATATAAATAATAATATTTAATTTATCTAATTTTTGTTTCGTCGCCAAAACTCAAAATGTTTTCTAAAATTTAGTATTTGTTGCTATATTACACGAATTTTTAAATTCCGGTATCAGGTACGAACTGTATTCTGTGCTAGGTCAAGCTAGTTTGTAATTCGTATGTTGAAATAACCCTGTGTTGGGAGTGCTTGTAAAATAGCCTCGAAGAGTGCGACCGCTCCCGATAATCACAGGTACCTCACTGTGAAGGACAAGGCGTTGTACCTTCAACTTCACCTCATGAACACACATAATTTACTATTGTTATTACTTTCCCCAAAAATGACGTCACTTTAAGAGTACACTCACGTATAAAAATATACACAGCTTATCAAAAGGGATTTTTTTTATATTCTAATATACAGCGCTTGAGATTTATTTATCATATTTGTAATAATACAAAAGGAAATTCTGCTGAGTGTATTATTAGGTGAAAAAAAACTCACTCCATGGTGTCAGCTCGAAATTTAGGTACCTATAGGTACCGACAGCAGCTGCCACAGATCGTTCCAACTTCTACGAATAGAAGATGTCAAAGCTGAAATTTTCCCTTCATGTGGTTCCTCATTTTGTCCTTACCAGGCTGAGCTGACCCTGTTACTGCTTCACAGTAAGTATGGATGCGCCGGGGATCGAACCCGGGACCTCCGGTTCTGCAACCAGGAACTCTAACCATTAGCCAACAGATGAGTTCTTTTCTTTCGACTACAGTAGTTTATTTCGTTATAAATACGCTCAACATCAAAAGTTTTTTTCTATTCCAGCACCGCGTCTTAATACCCGTTCGGGCTGTCTACGCTCGGGATAGGTTTTTTTCTAGAATTAATTCAAAAATTCAAACAAAAATAATTGTTGGTTCATGTAAAATCATATACCCCTAGATTAACATTCTAAAAATCTACATCTGTATCTTTATGCCATTGGCCGCCATATTGGAAAAATGACGTCCATGATAGACCTTTATGAAGTTTTTTCTAATTTATAGGAAAACTTTATTTCGTGGAAAAGTTTTTTCTGAATAAAAATTAAAGAATAGAGAATTACCTATAAATATTGTGAATAACATTTTTCTATGTGACCCATATTTTACCTGCAAATTCAATTTTTTAAGACTTATTAATTTATAATTTTCTTAACTATGGATTTTTTTTTGTAGTCCACTACTTTTAATCTGTAAACCGTAGGCCCAAATGAAAAACTTTGCCGGAACAAATTCGCAGAGCATACTGTATTACATAACAAAATTAAGTTTGAATGGCTGGGGTTGAGGCAGGTGGGGGTGGGGTACGTTGGGGTGGGATCCGCAGGGGGGAGGGGGAAAAACATGAATGGATCTAAGTTGGATATCAAGATTAAAACATTTCCGAAACAATTTTTAAACAAAATACTGCTATCAATACTTTATGATAATTAGTTTCAATATTTTAAGTAAACTAATACACAACCTGAATATTTTAGTCCGTCAAGAGTTATCTAAGTTATCACAGTCCAGGATACGTGCTACATTACTACAGTTCTTTCAGCTGCAGTTGGTACACTACATGCAATTTCATATTTTTGGCATTTGTAATTTCCGGAACATGCATCCAATCGCACTCCATCTGTCTCGCATGTACACCTGATCATTTTAAACAATTGCTTCTGGCACTGGTTCAATGTCATTTGTCACAGGATGGAGCTTGCCACTAACATTCATCCATCCAAAGTTTTGGGGATTTACTGCATTACAATCCAGTGTTTTCCAGAATATATACACTGATAATGAGCTCGGAGTAAGTGGTATTTTGCTGATTTTTCACTTGGGGGGGGGGGGTAAATGGGAAATTTCAAACTCGTTCTTACCTCAGTGTATCTAATGAGTCTCTAGCTGGATCCCCTTCATACACAGACACTAACACTTTAAATCCTGCTGATGCAATATCATCTAGTGGCATTTCTGAATGACCAAATTTGCAGCCATAGTGATAAAGTGCATCTGAGGAACACATTTTACGTAAGACTGCTACTTTACTTTTCCTAAAAAGAGAACTCGTGGAGTCACAGCCTGTTAAGACATGGGTGAAAAGCAGTATAGCTTTGTCCCACTACTTTTAGAGGATTGCATCACAATATTTTGTTTTGTTTGGTGTAGGAGCATCAATAGAATATCTGAATTTTATCAATTTCGGAAATTTGAACTACACATTTTGTGGTACTGTGCATCAGCAGCCGGCAAATCAATGACAGCTTGTAACCATCCCCTAACTCCATCTGGCCATTTGTCATTTCTATCCCGACAAACATTCATAACAGTATCACGAGATTGTAGAGTTCTAACACATAAAGCCGACCTAGTTTTTATTTCATTAACTGTAATTGTCTTTCCACAAAATAAGCAGCTTCCTTTAAAAGAAAATAAATCTTGAACAGAACGTAGAGTGGCTACTTGATGCTTCTTGTTTAGTTCGACATTTTACGTTACTCCTGATTTTTAATGTGTTGTTATAGGAGCGACGACAAGAAGAATGCACCTTCATGTAGTCCTGTTGTTTTTTCTGCTAGTAGTTTGTAAATGTTGTCCCTCCTTTGCTTGCCGGCTCTTATAATCCCTTCTATGCCTTTATTTGTAAGCATCACAGAATCTGAGACGTCACTGATTGGTCTCGAACATAAAATACATTCTTCTTCATTCATCTTCATTCATAACCTGTAATTAACAAATAGAAACCACTTCTAATTACGAAAGAATAAAATAACAACCAGTCATTATGTGAAAAACACATTGTTTAACTACATTTCGGATATCAAATGTAATGAGCCAGTAATAAAATCTTTGGTTTGGCTTTAAAGTTTTAGAGGCACAACTATAAAGGAATAAATGTACATAACATTGTTTGGTAAATTACTAACCCCGCTCCCCCTTTTGGCCCCCAAATTGGGCCCCATTTGTTTTTTTTTATAAATCATATATAGTTTTTCTGTGAATCCTGAAGGCATATATATCAGTGTAGTACGTAACAGTTAAGATACTTGTATATTTTTAGAAAAAACTGGACTTGAAATTTGACTGTATATTATAATAAAAAAATTACATCAGGAAGTAACTTGTTACGGTCGGAACGGTTGATGTTTTTTGATTAATATAGCATTTTAACTTTAAATTTAGAGTTTTAATATATTTTAACAATAAAGTAAAATAAAGCCAATAGATTGAAAGTATTTTCATACATAGATAGTAGGCCTAGACCCTATTTATAAGTTTTATTTATCTTTCAAAACTCCTAAACTACAAAATAACAATTTATTTAAAAATCAAAAGCACAAATTATTGTAATTTTAAATAATCAGCTGTGTACTAACTTATTTGTTGGTTTTATTGCTCATTTTTCTAACAATGGTACCTACTGCTTCCACCCCTTTAGTGAGAAGCGGGAATAATCTCTCTTCTTTCTCAATGAAGTCATGACGTATCTTGCAAATAATATGCTTACCAATAAATTAGACCAACGACACTAATTTTAAATAAAGTACACAGATATACACAGTGGTTAAATTGAATTAACTTCCAATTAAATAAAAAAATTAAACAAATATAAAGATTATGTAGGGCCTATATCAGTAAATTACTCAGCAAAACCCAGTCAGCTCTGTAGATTATATTGTGATAGTTTAACGTGTAAGAGTTCATACTATTGATTTAACCATTTGCTTATGAATTTTCTTTGTTAAAACTTGTATTCTTGAAATAATATCCTAGTAGGTCCAGTAATAGTTGCTAGATCGCAGCACTAGCCACCACTACTGCTCGTATGTCTACAATCGAATACAACAAGACACGAAATATTAAAAAGAGTAAAACATTATTGATAGTAGACGGGGTAAAATTACAATAACTGTGCACACAGTGATCGAAAGGGTTAAATATTGACATTTAATAAAGATGTTTCAATGTAAGATTTAGTTACTCCACTCAAATGTTTACACAAACATGACACACCACATACACCACACAACAAGACAATAACCTCCTGCCAAGATTTGGGGCGGCGTGGGTGGGGACGGTTTTCATTTGCTCTTACCCCTCCCATGCCAAAACCCCCTCTCCTACCGATTGAAATTTTAACTATACTCTACGATTTTTTTTCAAACAAGATGTTTCATTGGGATAGTAAATTTCGAATCAAAAGTGATAAAACTTCAAAAAATAACAAAAATATAAAAATTAGAAATTAATAAATTTTACAGAAATTGAAGCTGTGGCTAAACTATGGGTCACAGAAAAAACCCAAAATATAATAAATGTGGATCATTTTGTACTCTTTAATTTTGGTTCAGTAAATTATTTTCGTAGGAAGTAAAGTTTCCCTATAAATTGAGAAAAACCTTCCAATGGGCCTGGGCTGGACGCCATTTTTCAATATGGCGACCAATGGCGTAAAGACCAAGATGTAGATTTTTAGTATGTTAATCTAGGGGGTATAAGGTTGAATAGGAACAAAAAATTATTTTTGTTTGAATTAATTCTAGCAATACCTACTATTTTCGCTAGCCCGACTCTGGTATTTGTACTAACTACTATAATGGTTTTAAGAAGATTATATTTAGAGGAAGTGTACCCACTTTTTCGTGGAGAGAGAGTGGAAAACTATTTGGAAAAAATTACCTTCAGTACACCCAACCTAGATTTGAACCTCGATCTCCCAGTCATCGTCAGTCTAGTTTACTGCGAGAGTAACGCCTTAGACCATGTGGTCACTGAAGCGGGTATTACTGTATTATTAATGATGATGAAAATATCTTCCCCCGATACAGTTCTTGAGCCAGTGAAATAACAGTATTTTTTTTCGGCCATGATTCGATGTAAAATCAACTTTCTCACCATTCCGATAGTAATCCTCAAGTTTAATTTTCTTCCCCGAATAAACCGTTTTATCAGTGTCATTCGTAACGAAACGAGATTCATTGGCCGTTGTATCGGTCTACGTTGCAGCCACATCCAAACGGAACTTTTTCTATCCATCAGAAACGTGTCGTAAATTATGATCACTCCCCCTCCCCTCTAAGATTTCCAGATGAGCGGTTTCTCCCGATCAATGATGCCATTTTCGTCTGGCGAGCTCTTCTCGAGAAAGAAGTACTTGTCACACATAATCAAACCAAATCTTCCAATCTATTACGTGGTCGGCAACGAATAATAGTATTTATGTTTTTCCACGGAACGATTTAAAATAGAAATAGAGGAAAAGTACACTAGAAAACTTTCTTTAACGTGATTTAAAAAAAAAAACTATTATTGTTGTTGTTGAGAGGAACAATTTTGAGACCCGCTTAGGTGGCCGCGTGATCTAACGCGCTACTATTGCAGTAGACTAGACTACCGATGACGGGGAGATCGGGGTTCAAATCCCGGTCGGGTGTACTGAGGGTGGTTTTCCACTAAATGATTTTACCCTCTTCCACCGCTTCGAACTCCACCAAGTAGTTGTTATACATGCGTATGAGCCGAACGGGTAGTAAGACGCGGTGCTAAAAAAAATTTATTTTTTTCAGACACTTGTCAAGTTGAGTTTATTCTCTTGCCAATTCGTTGCCCTATAATTTATTTTCAATCTAGATAGTATACTGTACAATTTTTTTTGGGAAAAGCCTTTAAGAAAATACAGACATAATTTTGCAGTCAACATCAATATTTTACTATTTCATTAGTGTTATTTTATAGGTATTAACAATAATAATAATAATAATAATAAAGCTACAACGTATGCATATGTGAATGTAGTTCAAGATAAGCCTCTTCTAATGAACACTAGACTATACTCATAAGTTTTACCCGTTACTTGACCTAACATTAGTGAAAAGTATCCCCTCTTATGAAAACCTCCAACCACCTCTAATGAAAATGCTCCATCATATTTTTTGATTAAAAAGAAGCCTTTTTAAAATATGAATTTATTTTATTTTATAATGGCGATGTTTTAAAAAAAAATCAGTTTAAAATTTAAGCAATGGCCATAATAATTTTAAAAAAATTCATTACCTGTTTTTGTAAGTGCTACAAGCAACCTTTTAGAAGGTTCACAACTGCAATAGATAATCTAAGGGCATATGATAAGAAAGGTAAATTTATTAAGGTGGGGATGCAGGGAACGCGAGAAAGGGTAATTTAAAAAAAAATTTTATACTAAACTTTTTTCGTTAAAAGAAATCAAATATTTCTCCAGTAGGAACAAAGAGTTTAACTTTCCTCACATGGTGATATCAACAGTTGTTGAATATCTGTCAAGGGTGTCCTGGAATTTAATGACGACTTTTTATCTTCATTTAAAAAGTTTCTCATCTATTGTTTCTTTCTATGCTCATAAGAGATATTCAACAACATGTGAAGAAAATTAAACTCTGTATATTTGATTTATTTTGGCCGACAAAAAGTTTTNGCCCTACGGATTGACAAAAGAAAAATCACAAAACGTGTGAACAAGAAAGTTGACCTAGGCGATTTTTCTCTTGGTTACGACTCGTTTTAAATGAAAAAGGCGTTCCTCCCCCCGTGTGTTCGACTGGGAAGGCATTGCCTAGGAAGTTTTGTAGCTGAAGAGGTGGGGGAAGAGAAGGCAACGTCCAATTATCGTCCAGTAACGTGGTGGTCCCTCTCAGGAATGTGTGAACAAACCGCAACACACCTGTGAATCATCCCAGTCCGCTGACCGCGTGGTTCCTCAAGAGACGTGCGGCCGTCGACATAAGGCGGGCTCACAATACTCGCGTCGACCACTTACACTGAGAGTATCAAGGCCATTCGACAGTGAAAATGTTATTGCATCATTTTAACAAGTGTAATAAACTATAAATAGTGATCTTAGAGACCGTCAAAATACTATAAGCTTGATATTTTATAAAATAATAATAATAATTCACAACTTTTACAACATTCTTATAAAAAAAATATAGCAATCAATTAAAAGCTGCGTGAACCAGCTTCGGTGGCCGCATGGTCTAATGCGTTACTCTCGTAGTAGACTAGACTGACAATGACGGGAAGATCAAGGTTTGTGTCTTGGTCGGGTGTATTGAAAGGGGTTCTTACTAAACGGTTTTCCACTTTACCTCCATGCAAATGCGGGTACACTTCCTATTAATATAACCTTCCAAATCCCTAAAACCATTTGCGTAATCAGAACATAAGCTTATAACCCCGAACGAATAAGAGCTGATAAAAAAAATATTGAGTGCTTTATTTTTGCTTTAATTTTAAGGTAATTAATTTTTTTTTTCTCGAGAAAGTGAGGCTTAGCAATTACTTTCAATATTAAAGTGAGTATTGTGTGCAAAAAGTTTGAGAACCCCTGTTTTAGAGACCTCAAACACTATTTTATAACATCGGAATTACTATTAGGTGTTCCGTCTTTCAACATGTCCGCCTCCTTTTCCAATTGTGTCCTCCAGCATGTTCTAGCAGCAGATTAAAAAAAATTCTAAAACTTAATCTTATTTTCTTGTTTGAGGCCATTAATCGTGGTCGTACTGATCTCCCTTCTAGCTTGCCTTCTATGACGTCACTCAATAAGATATTTCGTTTCATAATTCGAACCAACCAGTTGGCCTTTCTTAGTAGAGTCACCTGCAGAATGGTTATATTTTTATTTATTATTTATTTATATTTTTTATTTGAAGTATTAAACGCGCACTTTCTGAATCTACTGATTATATCAGGACACGACTTATAAACTAATTTGGATCTAAACCAGACACAACATCCAGCCCCCCAGCCGTCAATTCATCACTGTGAAAGATAAAACCCACATTTTACCGATGATACAGTTTTCGACCATTTCAGGAATCGAACCCGGTGCACTTACCTTAATAGGCAGACACTACCGAATGAGATAAGGTGTCTGAATAATTTACTCTTTGTTTTAAAATGTAATAAAATTGTATCATATATTTTAATTAAATATAAAATCATATTCTTTAAATTTAAAAATGACCTCCGGACAAAATACGCAAATGCTCTAAGCTAATGCTACTAAACCAAAGGTCCCATGTTCGAATCCCGTGTCCAGGTGTCATTTTTCAATATAAAGAATATAATAATATGATGCGGCTATAGCCATAACTAACAATTACAATAGCATATTTATTTAATACACCTTAATTTAAAATCATTTGAAGTGTTCGTGATTACATATAATCATTATAGGATCGCCATTGCAAGTTTTCTAGAAAATTTAAAAAATGAGTGTACGCTATCCGACATTGACAAACGGTAACAAACTTACGTCTGTTCAACTTAAAAGTCACACGATTTGCCGCATGACAACATTGACATAATTTGATAACATTTCAAACTGTAATATAAAGTTCTTATTGTTATTTGACAATAAAATGAGGTTCATTTTAACACATCTGTAAGAGGCACGGATCTCTTATGTTTTATGGTATGATTTAAGATCATCTTTTAGGTATGAATGGTACAACATTTTCTGGAACAAAGAGTACTTGCTCAAATCTCACCCCTTTCAATCGTAAGTCCAATATTTTAGTTTATTAATATGTGGTACAGTAAAAAAGGTCCAATTTTCATATGAAAGGCCTCATTTGTCAACTTAAAAAGTTACAAGATCTACTTTGTAAGAATTTTAATTTTGTCGGTTTATATTTTATTTAGTTCTAATTTACTCTTAAGTGTTTATTTATTTTGACGCGTCTAGCACGCCAAGCGGCCAGATCTCATACTACATTTAATTAATTCTCGTATTTATTTTTAAACCTATTGCTTACAATGAACATTGCATTGCGACGAAGGGAACACCTTGTAATGATATCAATACTTTTATCGGAACAAGAAATATACTTATTTACATGATTTTTTTGTCTTAATATTCCGTCCAAATTAAAAAAAACCAGTACTAATCAGGTATAATTTAATTTTTAACGTCTTCTACAAGATTCTACGAGAGTAATAATGGCGACGCTACACGAGGAAGAAAGAAATGGACTGCTTGTAGAGGGGGAAGGCGGGGGATGTGACGACACAGATACGTCATCCAATCTCGTACATTTAAATTATAAAAGGCCCGCGAGAGGGGAAAAAAAGAAGAAGAAATTGAGTTTGTCTATAAACAATGATCATATGTCAAACTGTCAGATATCAGATTCTGCTGCCATTCAGTTATATATTCAAATTGTATCAAGCTTATTAGTTATTATTTATTCCCGCCTACATATTCCTTGTTTCTACTTTAATTTCACATATTTATGGACATGTATATCAAATTTAGAACTTAAATCCGCGAGATTTTTGGGGCCTCGACGAGAAATGCCGAGAGGCGGGAATTGGAAGACAGAAGCTAGACTGGCGTCTTGGAGATAAAGAGAAGAAACACATTATTTTCAGTGCAACAAAAATTGAAGTTTTAACAGTTTAAAAAAAAAATCTTTCAAGTGTTCATCCAAATCACTGCCAGAGATGCGACGACCACTTTATACCATTGTTAAACCTCTGCAATGATGATTCTTGGACTTTTAATGAGCCTTGGATCAACTCACAGTTTCAACGACGACCTCCCAGAACATCTTTTGAGGTGATATCAACAATTTTTGGTTTCTTAAGTTTTAATCTCTACACAGCTTCGACCTTACTACGCAGACGCTATATTCTTATGAACTTTTTCCACTACAATTTCAAGACTTCGTTTTATTTTTTCCTAAAGTAATAATTATATATTTTTTTCTTAAGCTAACGTTTTATTTTTACAAGAACTCTGGAAATAATCTTTTGGCCAGAATCATTCGTTCGACACGAATGCAATGTCTTATGTTCTATTATTCATTTATGTTAATTATCAACCTCATAAAGGGAATCTATTAATTAGGTGTCTCAAGATTTTTTTTATTATTACTTCAATAATTTTTCACCAAGACTGAACTTAAGATTTTTTATATTAATACCTCAAATTACTGTTATTTGAATTATATTTTAAATTTATAATTTAGCAGACGTCTGTTAGGCAGGGTAAAATTTTAGATTGACCATTATTTATCAAAGAAAAAACTAAACTTAATTTGTTTTAAAGTCAAATACGTTGCTAAGTATTTTATTTATATTACTATCACTATCATTCAATGTTATCCATCTTGTTACTATTGCTATAAAAACCCCCACATATTTGGCTATATCTCACCTGCAAGTAGTTCCCAGGGACGCTGACCTTGGAGGCCGGTATTGTTGTACGCAAGGTGAGTCCATTGTTGACTAGGTACAGTAAAGGTATATTTTTCCCCAACATGACCCAGAAGTCCTGAGGGAGTCTCGTGTTCGATTATTATGATTATTATTTTAAGTTTTACCCCGAGATAGTAATTTTGTTGTTGTTAAATGTAAATGTTGGTTTTGAGCCCAAAGTATTGTATTCAGTTTAAATCTGGGATAGCCCACTATCCTGTCATAAATTGTTTTATTTTATACTTCTTTAATGACGTCACTGAACATAAAGTAAATAAAAAGACAGATGCTCTTTTTAATATTTCCCCCTCTTTTCTATAAAATACACTTCAATATTATTTAATAATAATTACAATTTTATTTACATTTAACGTATTCATACGTCAAGCCATGTGATCTGGAGCTGTCACTCTTGATATATATTATCAATGACTATAAAATTAAATTAGTAAAATAGTTCAAGGTTTTAGATTTAGGCCCCAAAAAAGTGTTTTATTTTCCAAAAGACCCATCTTAAGAAAATTGGACTGTAGATGAGATTGACATTTAGTCCGCGGGGTCCCTGATGTAGATAAAAATCACACACACACACACACACATATATATATATAGCGTAATTAGTTCACATGCGTGTAACCCGAACGGGTAGTAAGAAGTGCTGCTAATAATATATATAATAAAAATATATTAAAAAACTTTATTGTGTGAGTCCGCAAGAGAGTTATACCGACCGAGCGGCCGCCGCCGTTAGCGACGATAGTGCCAACATTTGCGGATAGAGGGTGTCATGTAGTCGGCAACACAAGCCCTCCGGGCCGTAAATCTGAGTTTTCTAAGCCAGATCTGCTTTGTCTTTATTCAAGTAGCGCCCCATTTGTCCTCACGAGGCTGCGTTGCCCCCGTTACAGACCCACTGCTTTACAGATAAATTATGTAAACACAGAAGATTGAACCCGGGACCTCTGGATCTGTAGCCAGGAACTCTATAGATATATCATTAGCAGCGGCTTATACGCATATTTACTAATTACTCTAATGTGTTGGAGATGAGGAAGGTTGAATCTAGAGGAAGTAAACCCATATTTGCGTGGAGGGAGAGTGTAAATCAGTTTATTAAAAACCACCATCTGTGCACCCGACCGGGATTTGAACCTCGATCTCCAGTCATCGGCTCGGCAATGAGTAGATACCAAAAATTGATCTCGTTGTCAAATTTGAAGATGTGTTTAGTGACCATATTTGAATTAGTAATGANTTTTTTTTTTTTTTTGCTTATGTAAATAAAAGTTGTACATATGATCTGATTAAAATACACAAAAGTTTGACAGAGAAATACTCGCCGTTATGATCAGTAATGAAAAATACAAAAATAAAAGAAATGGAAGGTTAGATTAGGTAGAAATCAACAACAACCGCAAAATCGTTTCTGAATGCAAGTTTTTTTTAATTCAGAACAATTAGCATTATATACAGACCTCACACATAAAAACTCATATAAAACATTGTCACTATGATGTATATAAAATGAGCAAAATAATCATTAAAAAACAAACTAGACACGTCATTTTATAATCTTACATTTCCAGTTCATTATAGTACAAAAATATTCCTTCCATACATCCAAATATTAAGCAAAATAAAAAAGATAAAAATCACCATTAACTGGAAAAGAGTTTTTGCCTGCAATACTTCTGATAAAAGCTTCTATACAATATATCTATTACATCTATTTCAACAAGAACAGATCACTAAAAAGTGATATAAGGTTTTATATCGTATTATGCTATTCGAAGAAGGTAAATTATATATATGGCTGGCCTTCTTACAAATATATTGGATTATCTTTATAACATTTAAGTTTATTTTTTTATGTGCGATTACATATTATTATGTATACTCTTACTTTACTTATGACTTGTTTATAATAGTTTCTTAAAACACCTTTTAATCAGGCGAGCTAATATAAACTAAACACATTAATATGGGACGTAATTCAGTTCAAGTGAAGCAGAAACTTTTAAGACGTTTGTAAACTAGGGTAGTTGATCATTTGTCTAAAGCTAAGTACACACGACACAACTTCTTGTGCAAGAAGTTATACAATATCTTGGTCACATCGATTGTACACAAGTTTTACCTCAAGACTGTTCACATGGCATATGCGACTACACACAAGATATTGAGCATAATCTGTGAATAATCAGCAAACATTACCTGTTTCTAATAATAATTTTGTTATGTTTAATAAGTACTCTGTAATGCATTCAAACAAATATATTTGTCTAGTGGACAAGGGTCTTATCTATGTTTACAACTCAAAAGTTGTACAGTTAAAAATGGCTGATTTGAGACGCGTTTTATTCCCCCCAAAGTTACAAAAAGTTGTGCAAAGCAGATCTTATACAATCCTTTGAATTCGGATCCGGACAACTGGGCGCTGCCAACTGGGCGCCACCAAAACTGGGTGCGGCCTAAAAAATCTGTGTTTTAATCGCAGAAATAACGAAAATTGTGTGTTTTGATTGTAAAAAAAACCGAAAATTAAGTTAGGTTGGATTTGGTTTAGTATTTTCCATGTTTTTTTTATGTGTTTATTTTTTTATTTTAATATATCGAGTAGTCTAACTTTATAAATACAAACAAATTAAGGTTCCTCTCTTGTGATTTTTTTAAAAAAACTCCAAAAATGAATATTTACGTAAAAAAAACAATCATTACATTTCTATACTGGCACCCAGTTGTCTTGGCACCCATTATTGCCAGCGCCCAGTTGTCCTAGACCGCTTTGAATTCACAAGATTTTCAGGCTGCAACTTCTTGTACAAGAAGTTGTGTCGTTTGTATCAAGCTTTAGAAAAAAGCTTACAAAAAAAAAAAGTGTGTTTCGATTGTCATTGATTGATTTACATTACAATAAGTTATACTCTAATTACATGTCAGTTTATACAGAAATTGCTCAGAAGTTTCTTATAAATCTAATTACGTTTCTCTGTTGTTTAACTTCAGTTTAATTTGTTCAGTAGTCGAAAGTATTGAAACAAGAATCTTTTCGATTGTCACCTTTGATGTTGTCTTTATTAAATCTTTATTAGGTAATAAAAAGGGAAGAGGAATCTAAGTAAAAAATCGAACATTTAAACAAAGTTTTTCACTGTGACTACACATATTTTTAAAAAACCAAAGCAGTGAGCAAAAACAGCAAAGAAACACGAACGATTGTAATAAAACTATGAATATTTCAATAAATACGAAATACAATTTGTTGCTACAGTCCAATTTCACTATGGAAGGCCTTTTAAAACATACAATTTTTTTTCTACCAAAATTTATAACATTTTATCACATTACTAGTGTTATTTTATAGGTAGACCTATTGATAAAATCTACCAAAAGCAAAGGCTTCAGATCACATGATCTGACCTATGAATACGTTAAAATAGATCTAGTAAGTTTCCTAGCAGACAGATAAGGCTCTACCTTTGAAAATTGGACTGTATACTATCAAATCTAATGTGCGCTATGTGTTTACACATAATTGCTTATTTCAAAACTAAACAAACAGTAAATTCGATTAATTTAAATCGTATTGGTGACATTGAGAGTTTTAATTAGCAGTAATTATTCATCTGAGCATGAGGCACTAGATAATTGAGTAAAAAAAATAATACAACAAACTATTATGACACACAAGTATACACATACACAAAAATATTGTAAACAAAACTATTTAAAAAAAACTGTCTATCTAACCCTAAAACATGTGTTATTACTGTACATTTGATTATTCATAATATATTTGAAATAAAATTACATGCTAGTAATAATAATAATAATAATAATAATAATAATATTTTCCTCAGGGGGTAAAGTATAATATTCGGTTGAAGGCTTAAAATTCACTCACCCCTACATCATGGCAAATAAATACTGTAGCAGTCCATCGTACCTACAAAAATAAATGTTCTGGTCTGTCGAAATCTACATCAGCACCAAGCAATGAGTTTTAAATTAGACATAGGTCCAGGTTCATAGTCAGACTGAGTACGTCTCAAGTGCGGCCCATTCCATTCTGTTCTAGGTAGGTGTTGTCTTTTTAGTATAACGCCGTACTCAAGGCGTAGACTATGGCGTCTGACTATGAAACAGGCCCATAGGGTCAGAACTTATTTTTCTTCAAACTTGTAGTTGAAAATGTTTTCATTTAAAAATCGCAGTAGTAATAACTAATATATTTTATACAAATGAGTTTATCTGTTTCTCTTTCCCGCAAAATACCACTATAAAAGATTGTGCTGAAATCTCTCATTACGTCATCAACTCTTACGTCCGGTTAAAATAAAAGCTTATTAAAATTTACGTCCGCCATTTTGTTACAAGATGGCGACTACAAAAACATTCTTTTTGTCCTTTTCTCATCTTTTACTTATTGGATTTACATTCTAGCCACTTTTAAAGGTTTCAAGATATAGATTAGACATGATGGCCATCTGGAAAGAAAGTTTCGGCTATAGAAAACTATTTTTTACTAACAATGGATATGTATTATTAAAAAAATCCCTTCAAAACCTACGAAGAAAGGATAATTAGCTAATACAAAATAAGGAGTATTTGATTATTAGTTGTTATTGACTATTAGTTTATTGAGAATGTATAGTAAAATAGACCAAAAAAAAGTATCTTTTAAATGAGGAATCTTGAATTCTTGATAACGCGGGAAAAGATGAATTCACTCTTTTCAAAAAGTTATTAATATGATAGATACAGTTAGAGCGCCTAAAATATAAGACATGTCATACTTCTAGTTTAATCGCTATTTTTTTTAAAGGCAGCACTATTTTATAAAATGTTATTCATGATAGTTACTACTATACAAGTTCATAGAAAATGGTGCTCAAGCAAAATACAAAAATCATTGCTGATAACGTGTTTGTAATACCCCAATAGAATTTACACTATTATTGCAAAGCTCCCTTTTAATTTGAAAATTGAAGCAGCTACAGTATTATTTTGACGTTCAAGAAAAAAATTACATTCATCTTTAAAATACATTTTTAATAATGTAAAGGGAATTTAAAGCCTTCAAAACAAAAAAACAAAAATATTTACATAATATAATGACAATATGTTAACTGATGGGTTGGAATGTTGTTCAAGAAAGAAAGACAACTTAAAAACAAAAAAATAAACAGTGATCTATTTGTATCCTTGAAGATTGTATAATGGTTTGTGGTTTGTTAGTGCTGGAGTTTGTCAGCTACTAAGGGCTTGGAAGATTTGTCATGTTTAAGGACAACGGACAGACAAACTCCATATGTTGACTCCCTGGAGAAAAAAAACACAACAACTGGTACTTTTATAACCTACACCTGACTTTGGTCAAAAAAAAAAAGACAACCACAAATCCCTTCATGAATAATAGATATAATACATGGTACTTATAATCAACAATTACATCTTTCATAAGATAAAATCATCAAATATACATTATTTTTCTTTTACTTTGTTCTGAAAGATACTACCATCACAAAAATATGTTTTACTACAATTTTTTTTAATCTCCCTTTTCAAAAAAACATGAATAAATCTCTATTCTTATTTTTTTTAACATCTACATGTAAATGTAACACAGAGGTTACAATAAAGTACACTTTTTCATCTTGACACGAGGCATTAATCAGAATGCCAAGGCTGCATCTTGACAATCCCTACCAAAAACTAGAAATGTTGATTGAGACTGTACTCGACCCAACACGACCAATCATACGACACCTCTGCCGTGTATTGTCTCCAAATCTAAAAGGAACCGATAAAAGCTATACCCTATCCACGGCAGGAAAGGTGGTATCTGACAGCTAGGAAAATATACCATGTATCCATTCGCCAAAACTTATGAAATTTTTCTTTTAACAGTTTTTACATTATTGAAACACGAACTTATGAAAATAACCGTTTTTAAATGATTCTTTTATATGGTTCACTTAAAAATGCTTTTTCAAACAAGATCTTATAAACTAGTGCGTTATCTTCATAAATTAAGATGGCAAACCAGCCAAAAAAAGGGCGGTTGATGACGTAATACGTCTTCGGTCGTGTTCATGCGCTGTTTACAAAATAAAAACTTTTTAATTTGAATATAATGTTTTTAAGCCTCTTTCTATAGGTTATAAAATGTTTTTATTTATTTTGGTGGCCATTTATAAGAAGATAAAAGTGTTATTTCAGCTACTATTATATATCTTGTTGCCATAACCGCAAAACAAAATTTATAATAGATTTATTAATATATTTTGTTTTTTCAATGAGTTCCGAAAACGTCAATTACACAGTAATCCTTAGGGAAGTATTATTAGAATCATTTGTTAACACTTGTTATTGATAATATAGTATTACTAAGCAAATAATTAATTCCTAATAGGTTGACACTAGCTACTTTAAACCCATGTTTGTAATAAATAAAGAACCTTCTGCTGTCAACTTGACACCTTTCCTACCGGTGATATGGTATACCATCCCCTCCATTCGCGCCCCCCTCCCCCCATTCCTCTAACGTCTTTTGTCTTCGTTATCCTCGGTCACGATCGTACAAGGACTTTGACAAACTGTCTCCGGTGCTATTGGACTTTGGAGGCATCAATTTGATGGGGTGTCTTTGACTGCTTTAAAAACCTTCATTTGATGACTTATCTTCCTTCTTTGGTGACTGAATGGAAAACTTTTGATACGATATAACTGGTCTTTGATGAACCATAGTAAAAAACAAAAGAATGAAGAAATAGTACAAGAACTTCAGGTTACACTAATTTTAGAAGAAAAAAAAAAGTACGAAATTACAAAACCAAATTTCTACGACAAGTTTCAAGAATGGATGGCCAACGTTGTACCCAAGTTAAAAAAAAAAAACCAACTCGGTGGTAAAAGAAGACCTAACGGACCATCAAAACAACTTTTGGACGATATTGACCTTGGAGGCTGACCACCAAGTTGTATATTCGTGAAGGATTAAGGTGGCCGCCTCACTCGGCGAGAAACTATCAATCGCTGTCAGGCCACACGGCTTCAAATATAATGGGTCTGTTTTGTTTTCTGGAAATACTTCTATATTCTGTCTAAACTTACACTTACTTTCGCCCTATAACAACCCTTTCTCATGTCAATAAGAAAGATAAGAAATAAACTTATCACAAGGCAAAGAGAAAAGCTCGCTGCTAATTTTCAAATATCTTAAATTTTTTCTGTGAACCTATTAAAATATCACTGTATTTGTTAGAGGAAGGCTAAATCTAGAGCTATTTTTTTTTCATCAAGCCTAGTCTCATAGCTCTACAAATATGATTAACAAGTCGTTAAAAATGAACTGTCACTTTTTCATAGTTTTTTTTCCTATTAATAAAACTATAGGGTTGCTAAGAAAAAAGAGCCCTGTTAGAATCTTTCGACTTTACCGTATTTTTTAAATAACGCACCGTATAATTAAATATCGCGTTAGAGCTGAACGTCTGCGCTACCATTTCTCGCTTACTGAGTCGTCGTCCCTTAAGATGAAGATGATAAACTAAACTAGTCATGGAAATAAAATGTGTCTGCCATTTCATCAGCTTGCTCTCTCTTCTAAAACCCGACTATTCTAAAATAGTAATCGATAGCCATTCTAACCAAGTAAAGTCTTCTATCACATTTTTTAAAAAGAATATCTTGCTGCATAGTTAGTAATAAGAGGAATAATCCGGGTTCACCTACAAAAACAGTTTCTAGGAAACCCGTCAAATATATTTACAGTTTTATTTTACATTGCAATCGATAACCAAATGTGTACAAAGGGTACAAGGGAAATAGAGGGAAAATCACATTACATACATTTTCCAGGATGACCTTTATATCTGATAAGAGCACCAGCAAACACTTTTTTTTAAACAATTTAAATATTATAGAGACCTCTTTTAAACATAATCTAAAGTGCTGCATTATTAAGGTTTCATGATTTTCTAACAGATGACAGCACTAGTTTATTTTCATTTAAAAGTGGACTTTCCCCCTTATTTTCCCTGTACTCTTCATATTGTAATCCGTATGAATTTGCATTATACTTCGAGAGCAGATTTAAAAAATAATAAACTTGCTTAGTATGAAATGTTTGCTATTTTCTATGATACAAATATTTAAAGAAAGGTTACAATTGATGTGGTCAACAAAAATTACGGGTGTGTTAATATTTGAATATTTAATGGAAGCCGTGTTTACATATCGTAGCAATAGGTAAACTCAGAGCAATATAATTTACTTTACTCTGTTTATATCAAATTTTAAAATCAATCCATGTTTTCAAATATATATATGTAGGGTAAGTTTGCTAAAGCTCTATAAACTATTAATAAGGTTTGACTCTTATGCCAAACACAAGATCCATAGCAGAAATTAAGAAAAAAATAAAGCTTTATCAAAAACCTAAAAAAGATCATGTTAGCTTAAATTATTTCAAAAATGGTCTTGGGATTCGCCTCTTTTGAATCGTGAAAATTGACGAATTAAATTTAACAAACTAAAAATACATTTGTTTAAAGTAATTACAAGTATAACAATGCCACTTGAGTTTTGTCCCAACGTTACTAACAAACGGCGAAAAAAATAAAGTAACTGATTTCCAACCAATGAATGGACTCAAGTTTTTAACTGAAGACAAAATCTCTTTAATTAAATGGCACATTTTTGCTTTATAATTAATCAAGAGGGGAAAATTTATTAAGTGTGTATTTTTTGTAAGCTTTGATTTATTAGTAATCATTAACATTATTACTAGAACTTGGTAAATATTTGTTTCTAACACCAATTTAGATAGAAATAATGTCATATTTTAAGTGCAACAAAGTGGTTGAAATTGTTATTTAAAAATAAATAGAAGAAGATTTAGTTCTAGATTTAGCTTAGACCAGTCTAAGCGGGGGAATGAATTACTAGACTTATCATAAAATTGGTTCGAGTACATAATTATGACCACTGAAATTAAAGCTTTGAAATTGTATGACCTTTAGAACGCTCAAAAGCATCGCGGAATACACTACCCCCTATGAGTCAAAGTGTACCCCCAACAGAATGGGGAACTATTCACAATAAAAGCATTAATAAAATGGTAAGATGTTCCTCTAAAGCAAAAAATAAAAAAAGGCAAATTTATATTGGTATTAATTAGTGAAGTAATTTAAAACAAAATATAATATAATAACCCTTCCCTTTTTCACTCTTACCATAACAACCACCCCTCAACAAAGAGTGGTTTAAAATTTATCTCCCCCCTCTCCCGACAATTTTAGGAATACGCTCCTGAGAAGAATATAGCTCGATATATACAGAGTGTCCAGAAACGTGTGTGACCCACTTCAGGTTAGAAAGAAGACAGAAAAACAATGAATAAAGTTCATATCAACAAGTGTCCCATTTGACCTTGTTTCCTAGTTATAGTCATGTTTGTACTCCAGTAATGTGGAACTGCTTAACATTTTAGGAAGTGCTCAAAATGGCTTGAATGCCTGCATCGCAGTCGTTATGTCGTGGAATGCCGCAATCTTTCAAAAATACCAGGTGTGTGGAATAAGCAGTACTAACTCATAGAACATACCTAGTCAACAGGCCAAGAGATATAGAGTTATGGTATTCAAACAGTTTAGTGAAATGGCTTTAATTTCGAAACAAGGTCAAATGGGACACATTTTTTTAATCTCCTGTCCACCGCTGAAGTGGGTACTACATGTTACGGTACACCCTGTGTATATGACCCATATTAACTTATTTTGCCAACATAATATACTAAATTTATTCAAATGTATTCATATTCTCACGGGATAAGGTAATTTTTACGTTCCCTTATTTAAATTATTAAAATACGTGTTTTACGTCCAATTAGTAGTGTACATACACTGTAGTATTTCACACCTGTTCACATTTCAATTAAGAAAGTATTAAAAATGTACATTTCGAGGATTTTAAATCAAGAGCTGATAATATTTTGAACGCAACAAGTATAATTAAAGTCAACTTAATGCTTAAAAAAAAGAAATCCTTTTCTGGAAGTTATTTTATAAAATTAAAAAATAAACTCAAGTAAAATAAAATTAAAAGCTGATGTAACTTTTGAGACCGATTATATGTTAAGTTTAGTTATTCATTAAGAGGACAAGTATTAGGCATAAATAACAAAGGGCGAGTAGGATGGCGCATAATATAACGTTCTAAAATGTCACGTGTGGGGTTCCAAGATAGCTCCTATGAAGTTCCAATATGGCGGAGATATGGTGCGTGGGAAGTTCCAAGATGGCGCGTTTAAAGTTTCAAGATGGTCTCGTGTAAAGTTCGTAGATGGAGTGCATGAAGATCCAAGATGACATTTAGTCAGACAGGTGTGCTAAGGTTGCTCCAGAATAACCCTAAAACACAAACAAAAGAGCGAACATAAGATTAGATGTACAACATTTCAAAACTCTACACATTAAGATAATTATAGCAAACAAATCAAATCAAATAATTAAGGTGTGCATGTTTACTATAACATTAAATAACTATTATGTATGTCAAAGCAAAAAAGATTTAGTTCTAAAATTATGTTTGATCAAACCCAATGGGAAGAGACCATTGGAAAAACCTAAACGCAGATGGAAAGATAACAGAATGAACCTGAAAGAGGTAAGGTGTAATGAGGTGGACTGTAGAGAACTAGCTCAAGATAGGAATAGGGTGCTATGAGGTGAACTGAATAGAACTAGCTCAAGAAAGAGATAGGGTGTAATGTGGTGGACTGTATAGAACTAGCTTAAGAAAGGGGTATGGTGTAATGAGGTTGATTGTATAGAACTAGCTCAGGATAGGGATAGGGTGTAATGAGGTAGACTGGATAGAACTAGCTCAAGAAAGGGCTAAGGTGTAATGAGGTTGACTGGATAGAACTAGCTCAAGACAGGGATAGGTGGCGTACTTTTATAAGTCCGGCAGTGTACTTTCGAGTTCCTAATGCCATAGAGTAAGTAAGTATTATGTTTGATTACATCTGAAATCCTGGGTTTCTTCATAAACCAATGTATACTTTCTTTAAAGTTGAAAAATTTATCATAGAACCGAAAATGATGTAACTAATCAATCCTTTAATTTCTATAGGAGAAATTCTAAATTACACATAGGAATATAACACTATTTTTTTTAAATACATTTGGGCCTATAACCTTTGAACACGTCTTGTTTTTTTTATGTATCAAGTATTTATTAAAATGTTACCGGAAGAACCGATAAAATAAATTACCGTCAACTGATAAATACTACGCAATTATTTCCTTATATAAAGATAATACCAACCTAAAATTCTCTCCAACAACCGACTGAGAAAATAGTAGAACTCGATTGGTTTCAAAATTCAAATCTAAGCTCAAGAGTAAATTTTAACGCAGACACATAGCCAATCAACATAGGTTAGAAAAAAAAAAATGTTATATTCATAATTTTTATATAAAACGAACTTCATTTGTCCATTTATATTAAATTGAAAACTAAATTATTACAAAATAAGCATAGCTCTTGTAAAACCTTACAAAAAACAAAAAACTAACAGTTTAAGGAATTTTTAACTAATTTAATAGAAATAACTTTGGCATAAAATGGATTATTCATGTTTATGTTGCATACAAGTTCTAATTCACAAATATATACTGTTTATACTACTGCCAATCTAGTTTATAAAGGAAGCAGATAAGTTTAATTAAACATAGTGGAATTTATGATAGTCTTTGTTTTTTGTCAAATTATTAACCTTCAATTGTTGTGACCCGCAAAAAATTATTGGAGTTTGTCAACTTGAATATAGTCTCCTAAGATATTTTCTGTCATATATATATATATATTGTCCAATTTATACATAGGGCCTTTTATAAAATAAATATTTATTTGCGATCAACATTGATAACATTGTATTTTTACTTTCTCTCTATCTTACAGGTAGAGAAAGTATGGTGATCGTCAAAAAAATCGAACTCGAGATTTTGATGAATTTTGACGTTTCATGACTTCCTGAATCCGAAAAAGTGGTTTTTGAATTTCTGTCTGTCTGTCTGTCTGTCTGTCTGTCTGTCTGTACCTCCAACTAGAGCCTAAACTATTTTACCGATTGAGCTGAAACTTGATATCTAGGGTTTTCATAGGGTTGCCCCGAGGGGTTTTTGGAATTGGATATCTACCCCTAAAATTAAGGGTAGTTTACTGAAGGGAAAAAAGAGAAAAAGTCGATTTTCTCAAAATCGGCTCTAACGATTTTGATTAAATTTCATTTATGAACATTAATAAATATTCCAAACAAAATGGCTACTCTCAATATTTCGGCAAAATGGCTTTAAGGGCTCCGGTCTGATGCGTAAATTAACATTTTTTATAATAGCTCCGAAACTATTTGAGATATGAAATTACTTAGCATTACAAATATGTATATATATTTATAATACAAATATTTTATTCGAAACATATTTTTATAAAATCAATAATTTTCAATCTATACGCAATTATATATATATTTTTAGCTTTTTGGACATTAAAGCTTAAGTATTGCGATCGTAAAAAAAACTAACCTGAAATGTTGATGGATTTCGACGTCTCATGACCCCCCGAACCCTAAAAAATAGTCTTTGCAATGCCGTCTGTCTGTGTGTCTATTAAAACTTAAAATTAAGGGTAGTTTACTGAAGGGCAAAAAGAGAAAAAGTCGATTTTCTCAAAATCGGCTCTAACGATTTTGATTAAATTTCATTTATGAACATTAATAAATATTCCAAACAAAATGGCTACTCTCAATATTTCGGCAAAATGGCTTTAAGGGCTCCGGTCTGATGCGTAAATTAACATTTTTTATAATAGCTCCGAAACTATTTGAGATATGAAATTACTTAGCATTACAAATATGTATATATATTTATAATACAAATATTTTATTCGAAACATATTTTTATAAAATCAATAATTTTCAATCTATACGCAATTATATATATATTTTTAACTTTTTGGACATTAAAGCTTAAGTATTGCGATCGTAAAAAAAACTAACCTGAAATGTTGATGGATGTCGACGTCTCATGACCCCCCGAACCCTAAAAAATAGTCTTTGCAATGCCGTCTGTCTGTGTGTCTATTAAAACTTAAAATTAAGGGTAGTTTACTGAAGGGCAAAAAGAGAAAAAGTCGATTTTCTCAAAATCGGCTCTAACGATTTTGATTAAATTTCATTTATAAACATTAATAAATATTCCAAACAAAATGGCTACCCTCAATATTTCGGCAAAATGGCTTTAAGGGCTCCGGTCTGATGCGTCAATTAACATTTTTTATAATAGCTCCGAAACTATTTGAGATATGAAATTACTTAGCATTACAAATATGTATATATATTTATAATACAGATATTTTATCCGAAACATATTTTTATAAAATCAATAACTTTCAATCTATACGCAATTATATGAATTTTTTTAACTTTTTGGACATTAAAGTTTAAGTATTGCGACCGTAAAAAAAAACTAACCTGAAATGTTGATGGATGTCGACGTCTCATGACCCCCCGAACCCTAAAAAATAGTCTTTGCAATGCCGTCTGTCTGTGTGTCTATAAAAACTTAAAATTAAGGGTAGTTTACTGAAGGGCGAAAAGAGAAAAATTTGGTTTTCTCAAAATCTGCTCAAACGATTTTGATTAAAATTCGTATCTAGGCGTTGATTAAGATTATAAATAAACTGGCTATTTTCATTTTCCTATGAAAATGATTTTTAGGGTACTTTACAGAAGCGTTAATTTCCGTATCTCCACAACTATTTGAGAAACTAAACAACTTATCATTGCAAAATTGTAGGACTATTAGAAATAAAAAACTTTTATTTGACATATATTTTTATAAAAGCAACAGTTTCTGAGATATTTGCAAATATATTAATACAATTTTGTGAGCTTTAGTTGTAAACATATACTACTTAAGTCTTAACGCAATAATTCTCCAATGCCATAGAGTAATTAAATATAAGTATCTAAAAAAGTATGTTATTTTTCCTTAAAGCTCTTAGGAGAAATGTTTGCATAGCAATGATCTATCTCCATTTTAGACTCAATAGTCAATATTTACATTTTTTATTGGTCAAAATGTATAAATGAATAATTAAATATCAATGCGATGACTTGAAGATCTGCAACACCTTATAAAATGTTAAAACTTTAACCAGAAATCGAAATTTTAATACGAAGTGTTGACCCTTGTGGAAGACATTAAACTGTTTGAAATGTTCTTAGGTGGACAAAGATGCGCCTCTTTTCTCATTGATTCTATATCATTGTATATTATTTTATGCATGTTCTTATGTGGAGTGGTGATGATACAATGTACATTATTCCGTTCAGAAATCTTACGAGTTTATAGAAAGAGAGAGAAAGTCTGTGCGGTGCGCCGTACCATTTATTTTTATAGGTAATGATAAATTTATCAAAAGTGACAGCTGCAGACCACACGTCTGGATACGTGAAATTAGATCGAGTAACTTTTCTAGTCGTCAGATAAAGACTTTCCTATGAAAAGTGGACTGTATGTAATATGTACCAACATGCACCAAGGCCTTCTATGACGTTTTAAGGCTACATTATTATTATTATTATTAAAAAGTTTAACACTAAGCTTATTGACTGCTTAAACTATCGAGCTGAGGATGAGTAAGTTTGATTTTAGAGGAAGTCCACCCGCTTTAGTGTGGAAAGTATATGGGAAAACCATAGTGATGAATCCACATTTAGAAAAAATAAATTAAAAGCGTATTCGTTTGAGATTCAAACCTCGATCTCCTAAATATATCGGCAATCCAGAATATTACTCCTGATGCAGGTAAGAGTTCCATAGAGCGCTTTATAGAACCAATGTGACTTCGACTCGGAAATCCCAAGGTCGATTCCCCGAGGTGGTAGATGACGCAGACAAGCTATTTAAGGTTGGGAAACAATTTGCCCCTTGTTGCGAGTGACAAGCGCCTCCCTGGAGCATTGATTAATTGCGGGGGACCCCCCTCCAACCCCCCAAATCCCCCCACCCCCCTATACCTAGAACCGTTGATTAAAACGAGACCACTCCCTTTCCGCCTGGCGAGGGAGGCTTCTGAGCCATTGTGAATAGGGGTGTACAGATGTACCAGGAGGGTGCGCTAGTAACTGTGGGTACATTTCTTCTTAATTCTACCCTTCTCGTCTACTTGATTAGCGTAATTAAATACAGATAAAGTCCAATTTTCTGGCATTTAGAAAAGCTACTAGTTGTACTTTCACGTATTCATACGTCAAGTAATGTTATCTGCGGTTGACAATTTTTATATACATTATCAATAACTATAAAATAATAATAATAATAATATTAATAATAATGATAATAATAAAATGTTATCAATTTTGAAAGCATTTTTTTTTAAATTTAACAAAAGGCCCTTCCTGTAGTAAGATAAGATACCTGCATCGGTGATCGAACGGTATAAGGAGTCACTCTCACAATATACTGGGTTGTCAATACACGAAGAGACTGGGGTTTGAATCTCAGTCGGGTATACCGAGGTTTTTTTCTTACATGGTTTTCCAAATTTATCCCTCCACGCAAATGTTGTTACACTTTATCTAAATGCAATCGTCCTCATCCCTAACTCGTTAGCGTAATTAGTACATATCCATACAACCCGTACGGGTAGTAAGACGTGGCGCTAAAAAAAAAAGTAAGAACAGATGGAGGGAAAGGTATAACTTGAAAAGTTGGACGCGCACGCCAACATTTTCATGAAGTTCACGTAGCCTTGACGTGCAATCCACGGACTTGTTTTTTGAGTGACTGCTAAGAGAATGTAGGAGAGGGGGTGGCGCTGACGTCATTACACCCCTACCACCCGGAACACAAATTGGGAAGGGATGTTTCTGGCCGGAAACTGAAACAGACTAAACGCCCACGGTGACCTTTTGATGTGACCTTGAAGTTTTGGAGGAACACGATGCAGCTGTCACCACTATGAGATAAGTCATTATTTTATATCACGATGATTGACAAACTTTTTTTTATTATTATTTTACCTTGTGCAGGTTTAAGATGAATGTCAGCTGGGCGTATTCAATTTTTTTTTCTTTTTACAACGTTTGTGAGATTTAAAAAAAAAGATGTTTATATGAATATTGTGAGCTGTATCGTTAACCACATATTTTTCCAATATACAGTTTACATTTTATAAAAAAAAAAGTTTTCATAGAAGAGGCTAAACATCCTTTCAATTCATTCCTCAGGATGATGATTTTTATTACTAAGTTGAATTTTAATTGGAAAAACTTTGTAGAAATTACAAACTTTTTTGAAGCCAAAATGTAATACTTTTAACTTTTTTTTTATAGGTATTGATAATATTTATCAAAAGTTACAGCTGCAGATCACATGACTTGATTTATGAATACGTGAAAGTAGACCTGACAACTTTTCTACCTGTCAGATAAATCTCTTCCCAATAAAATTGTACCTAACGTCTGAATGCAAGTGTAACCCGCTTCAGTGGCCGCATGGTTTAAGGCACTAATCTCGCAGTAGACTAGACTGCCGACGATGATGAGATCGAGATTCGAACCTTGGTCAGGTGTACCGACGGTGGTTTTTACCAAAATTGTTTTACACTCTCCCCTCACGCAAATGCAAGTACACTTCCTATAAATATAAACTTAATTCCTAAAACTATTAGTGTAATTTGTACATAAGAGTAGGCCTATAACCCGAGCGGTTAGTAGGACGAGGTGCTAGAAAAATATTAGTGTACCGATATATTCAGTTGGTTTTAGTAAATAAACCTTAAATATCTCAAATATAGTAAATAAAAGTTAGGAAAATCAACTTCTACATTTTGTATCTTGTTCCTAAATCTACTTATCCGAAACACCGAGGGACTGACAATACGTGTGTGGGTGTGTTCATAGCAATGCGTGCTACGGCTAGCTGTTACACTAAACGTAGCGTTTTCAATTTCACCGTGGGTTACGCGAGTAACAAACCCCCACCAACAAAATAATACCATAAATCATACCATAAAGATAGGTAGAGCCGCGGAGGTCTGCAAGCACGCACCCAAGCGGATGCAATATTTCAAGCAGTTATGTAAGGCGGGTTGCATCCGAAAGCCGATGTAGGCGTTCGCCCGCTGGCGTCATATCGCGAAAACTTGCTACAATTCCAGTGGATCCCGAAACTTGACAATTTAAAACCGCGTTAAGGCCGGATGTATTTAGTTAGTTTGTATACATTCTTAACTATTTGAAGGATTGTGTTTCTGACTAATCACTAACAACGATAACATTGCTGACTAGTTCTTCTATACAACTAGTGTAGTTATACGAGTAGTTCCTTTATCCAACTAGTTTAGTTATATGAGTAGTTCCTGTATCCAACCACTAGAGTTATGTGAGTAGTCCACCTATCTAACTAAGAGCGTTATATGAGTAGTTCTTCGAACCAACTAATGGACGTTAGCTGAGTAGTTATTCTACTCGGCTAGTTGAGTTAAAGAAGTATTTATTTTACTCAACTAATGTCATTATGTGAGTCATTATTCTACAGTAGCCCCATGGCTTCTTTGGTGCTGACTGACAGTTCATAGCTGACAGCTGACAGTCAACATTTAGGTATATACCTAAATTTTGACTGTCAGAAGTGACAACTGCTAAAACATATTTTTTGCAGATCATATGGTTCGGCGTAGGGATACACAATTTGGTCTGGTAGCTTTTCAAAGCCGTCAGAAGTCAGCTGTGAACTGTCAGTCAGCACCACAGAAGCTAAAACTGAGGTATATCTACCTAGTGTCATCATCTTAGTAGTTATTATTAGCACCGCGTCTTACTACCCGTTCGGGTTATACGCACTTACGCTAATGTGCAATGGTAGGGTGATTATGAGATGAAATGGAGGACCTACAGTTTAACGTGGAATCCGAACCACGGTGGAGGCCTGGCATTCCACACATTCACAAGTTGTGATTAATACACGTCTTGTCAGAGGTGAAGGAAGGATTCGGCAATCAGATAAATCTGTGCCGGGACCGAGGTTTGAACCCTGGACCCTCAGCACAGAAGTCTGACACCTTACCCCTATACCACCAGGTCACCATCTTAGTAGTTCTTTTACCCTGATAATGACGCCGAGTAGTTTTTCGACCTAATTAATATTCACGGGGAGTAGAATACGCACATTGGAAATACACTGAATTACCTATTACGCCCCAAGTAATTTATTTAGATTAAACCTGTATCGCATATATTATTTCTCAGAGCAGGTGCGGGACATCCTAAACACGAGGACACGCTTGTTTATGTTAATTGAGGAATGTACTGTATGTTTTTTAAACTATGTTTTACCACCCGTATGGGCTATACCCATTTAAATGCACTTATGGAGTAACCATGAGGAAGGTGGGTCCTATTAGGAGGCGTGTACCCACATCTGCGCAGAGGGATAGTGTAAAAACCGTTTGAGAAAAACCACCCTCAGTACATCAGACCGAGATTCGAACCTTGATCTCCCCTTCATCAACAGTCCTAGTCTACTGCGAGAGTGAGACGCCTTAGAACATGTGGCCACATAAGCGGGTCGTAATTATCACATATGCGTATGGTCCAAAACGAGTAGTGTGAGAAGCGGTGATAAAAAATCGTTAATGTTTAACCACGTGTGTGGATATGCACGTTAAAAAAATAATTAGTTCTCGAGAGTAAAATATTTCGACGCTATAAAACGAAACGTCGCGTGAGCGTCAAACACGCTGGACTCTACACAGACCGAGACCAATCGGAACAATAGCTTTCCAGGACGATTCGCCGGAAAACCTTGACTTGATCACAACTAAACGCGCGTTACATCGGTCGATGTGACCTGGGGGGGGGGGGAAGCGGTCCTTTATACA
>CABFWB010002090.1:110822-123679 GCA_902151455.1 Timema bartmani | reverse complement strand
GGTGACACAAAATATTAATGGAATAAAACAAAATTATTGGTGATCTTAGAAATATTACTCAGTCGTTAAATTATATTTATCAAAATAATAATTCGAATTCAAATTATAATAATAATAATAAATTTAGGATTGCAGATGTTTTGTCTTGGGTTGTGGCCTGCAAATGAGTTTGACTTTGGCATTCCTTTTAATAGCTTTGCAAATATTATTAATACCACTGAATCCGGATTTATTCCACATGCCGTTATTGTTAATAAATATTAAGGTCAATTATATAATTTTCCACCAACCCAACACCCTGATAATTATTAAAAATGTTCATAAAATTGTGTATTGAAATGTCAAAGTTTTTTTGTAACTGCACCTAAAGATGGAGTGAGTCTGCCTATTTCAATTATTTTTATTTTTTTTCACTAAAAGAAAAAACTATACTTTATTTTATTACTTATGATTTTTGACACAGCAACCCTCCTTTTCCACTGCCACATTTGTTGACGCACCCGTCATTCTACTACTGTACGCAGAGAAACAAACCGCTTCCCTTGGAGGATCAAACAAGTGTCAATATTCTTGTAAAATAAAATTATACTTACTGTAAATTTGTGATAAATACATTATTTTTTTTAAAAATAACGCCCGTAATTATATCTATAAACAATAAATATTGCTAAAAACAACTTAAGAATAAGATTTTAACAGTATACTAGCTACGATTATACATCAATCACGAAAGTAAACTGATCCATTACCCACCTAGGGAAATGCTTTTTCCCTTTCCCCGCTGAGGGCCGGACAGAGCCGGAAACAAATGAATGACATAATAAAGAGCAAGACCAGCTGCCTGGCCGGACATTCTGAGAAAGAATTGCTTGTTCTTAGAAAGAAGACCTGCCATCTCAACCAATATTAATGGTATCCTTGTTGGAGAGGTTTCTAATAATAATAATTATTGGTTTCAACATTATTTTCCTCCTATTTTCTTTATTCCCTTTTTAATTTTAGGGAAGCGTTGCTTCCCTTGCTTCCATTGAATAAACGCCACTGAATCAGTTCTAATCAGACTATTTAGTTTTAAAAGTGCTTGTTGTGAAAAACTTAGACTTTCAGAGACCGTGCTACTCCTCTCCCACCTCTGGGAATATTTTTTATTAATATATCCATATTTCATATATTGTAACCAACACTGTAAAAAAAAGTCAACCTACATGTTGATGTCTCTTGTAAATTAAAAATATGATTTAGAGCAGTTTGAAATACTGTGATTGTAGCAATTATATATAGCACATACACCAACATCAGGGTGGTCCATAAAAGGGCCTAAAAATTATTTTCTAAAATTTTGTTCTTCGTCAAGCTTGCCATTGTTCATTTGACTGAAATACATGTTTTTAAAAAAAATCATCCAAAATGGACTATATTTAGGGGTCACAACCTTGTGCGACTTTCACTAGTACGTTCATCATTCCCAGAATGATTTCGAATTCAAAAAACGAAAAAGACCAAGACGCTACTCACACAGGATGTGGCAATGTCACTTGACCGAGTCAACATCAGCAACAGAAAGGCTACGTTCGTCATCGTGACAACAGCGCAAGCTCTCAGAGACGATCTTCACAGTACTCCTCTCTCACGGAGCACTATCCAGCGAGCATGGGTATTCTATCGAGAGGCGGTTGCAAAATAAGATATGGCCAGGTTTTCCATGAATGCTCCCTTCCGTCTGTACTTGACTGCAAACTTCTACTGGACATAGTCAATGGGAAAAAGAAAGTTTATAGCTTAGCCATCGTAATATTCATTGGGAGACTTGAGAAGCTTCTCGAAGTCCTTATAATCCCTTACGGGACAAGTCAGTCTCAAGCAGACATATGCATCAAGACACTTGATGAGCAGGGCCTAAGGAATCATTTGCGTGGGCTAGTTTTCAACACCACCGCGTCAAACACTGGACTCACAGAGGGGGCATGTAAGATTATTGAAAGGTCTCTCGATCGTCCTTTACTGTGGGTGGCTTGTCGCCATCATGTATACGGAATTGTTTTAGCTGACGTCTTAAAAGAAGCCCTCGGCGGCTCTTTTAGACCAAATATTCCTCTTTTCAAACGTTTCAGGACTCAATGGATATCATTCGACTAAACAAAATTTGCAGCCACCTCAAACGATTTCTTCACTGGTGTCCTTGGTGATATGTGTAATGAAATGATTGGTTTCTACTCCACTGCTCTCTAAAATGGAGGGTTTCTGAGAGATGATTACGCTGAGCTGCAACATTTGAGCCTGGTTTCGAATAAATACAACAGCTTCAGAGTACCTGAAGCGCTCATCATGCCAGATGGATGTCCAAGTGCCATTTATTCCCTAAAAATCTACCTAAAGGGATAAGATTCAACTTACCTTTTGTAAACAGAAAGGCCTGCAAAGCATCTGTCATTCGTGGCACTCATGTATGCAAAGTATTAGCACAAAGTTCCTTTTGCTGCAGAGGCTCCGTGGAATAACCTAGCCTTCCTCATTGCACTAATGGAGTTCCCGGACTGACCAGTGGCCGTTGTGGCTATAAAGACTTTCAAGCGACATCTCTGGTATTTCGTGGAAGAACTTGTTGGAATAGCGATGTTTGACGAAGATCTCGATGTCGAAACTAAAATCAGAATGCAGAAAAATCTGCTCCTGCCAGCCAAAGCCAAGGGACTTAAATGGCAGGATGGGAAGTTGTTTGTCACTGTCGGCACCCAAGATTCCTATATCTCAGAGAAAACGGCCAACATATTTTATGCTCTCTTGGACAACGGCAAGAAAATGACAGCAGAGAGCTTCTTGCTCAATAAACCCAGTCAGTGGCCAGAGGATGCAACCTACAAGCTGCTCCAGGAGAAAGTTGCACAATTGAAGGTAGTAAACGACTGCACCTAGAAGGGAGTCACCCTGATCCAGCACTGTAATCAAAGTTTGACAAAGTATGAGACCCAGAAGCAGTACCTTCTCTACCTGGTGGAACTCCAAGGAGCAGCCTAACCCTTCAAAGGGCACCTTGTTTCAAAAGTGATCGAGAAGTGTTGTGTTTGTATGAAACTAAAACTGAAACTGATCTAATGAGTATAACGTTATTGACGATAGTAATTTGTGTTTATTCCAATTTGTGAATTAAATAAACATAATTTTTCGTATATTTGCTTTTATTTTCCCACATACTCATAAAGTTGAATATGGTTGCGACCCCTAAATATAGTCCGAATGACCAGAAATTTTGCAGGGCTTATCCATTTTATGTAAGGAACAAGATCCACCTTGAGGAGAAACACATTTGTAACTTTCACTTTTTTGGACCATCCTAACCACCAGCCATATTATTTGAGATAGTGATAATAATTCCATCAAGAAAATATAATTTTTAAATCATTTAACCATTGCAGTCTATGTTAACTCAGACGGTTCGCAGCACCCGACCATGTAGAGCGCAGCACCTTCGCTTTTCCACACGAAAAGTAGCCAGCGGTCCAGTATTTGTATCATGTGGTATTTGTTATAATAATATTTGATATTATCTTCGCCACTTATTTATGATATTCGCCATAATTGTTTTTACACACAATGAATATTGTTGTCTTTCAGTTTATTTACTAAACTTTTTAATACACAAATATTTTGTTGATGGAGCATTAAATAATAAACAAAATTATAAAATGGTTCGTAGCAGAAGGTGAGAATAAAACTTCCATAACTTAATATTTCTATCTTAGTTTGTTTTTCAAGATCCTTTATAGGTTATATCCAAATTGATTAATCAGTTGCTAATGTTTATTAAGTATTATGCATGATTAGCCATAACTGGTGATGAAATAAAGTAGTTTATAAAACTTAGTTCACAAACTATATTGACCATAATTAATCAAACTCAATTTATTACCATAGAAGCTAATAAATAAACAAACTAAACTATTCCTTCATTAAGCATAACAAGTAAGCTTAAGACTTTAAAGAATAAACAATACCCCGCATCGGTGGTTGTATGGTTTAAGCCATCACTCTTGCATTAGCCTAGATTGCTACTGTTGAAAGGCAGGTCAGGGTTCCAATCCCACCTGAATGTACTAAGGTTTTTTTTCCCTAAGTGGTTTCCTACTCTCCCTAAATGGAAATATGGGTAGATTTCTTTAAATTCTACCTTCCTCATCCCTATCTCATTAGGTTAAATATGTAGATAACTCATACTGTTAATAAGGCACGGTGCCTACACATATAAACTAATTGAACTAAGCCATATATTATCTTGTATTGTTCCCAGCCACCATCGCAAGCGATCTCGCAGCATCTCACCAAGCCCAGACCGCAAGAGAAACCGCAGGACCCGTAGTCGAGATCGCTACACTCCTTTGAGGCCACGACCAGCGCTCTTGAAGTAGGCTTGAAAATCGCAAATATATTTCAGGAATAAGCTAATGTTTCTATTGTAAAGCATAAAGTTAAACTTAAAATGGTGAGGATGCTTGATCTGTCCCATGCTATGCTCAGTTTTCTTAGTCATGGTACAATATTTCGATATATTTTGTTTACTTTATTACACACACAAGAATACAGAGGATCAAATGACACCAAGATTTATAAATTTGAAAACCTTTAATATTAGATATTAGATTGAAACTAAACTCATCAGCAACTTGCCCATATCACTTTAAAAAACATTTAGATATATTAAGCTTATTTTATTTAGTATTTATAAAATGTATTTATTAATGCACAAAAGGTTAAGTTAAGCTAGACCTAGGTTTGGAGAATAGGCCGATCATAATCACGAATTTATAAACAATGTTAACCTATTATTTCCATAATTCCATAAATATATATTTCTCAGAGTTTTTTACTGATTCTTTGTTTATATGTAGGTCTAATGTAATTTTTGCTGACAATCTATGCAACATCTTATTATAATTATCTAAGATGAGAAATTTAGTATTTAGTCTCAAGTGTGCAACATGTTTTAAAACAGCGTCATTAATGAAAGGAACATTTTTTTTTAAAGTATATTTTGGCCTATAGATATGTCTTTATAGTCATTATATTATGGTTTGTAGGGACGGATATAGGCCTATGCCGTACGGGAAACCTCAGGGACGCGGTAGTAGGCCTAAAATCATTTGGACTCAAACTGTTAGGCCTAATTTAGGTATCAAAAGTCATTTGGCCTAAAATGAAATTCAAATAAAAAAATTCGGCGTTTTAAAGTTCACCAAAAGTAATTTGGCCTAAAATTTACTCCACATAAAGTTAGTTGCCCTAAAAATTAATTTCACCAAATAAGCCTTAAGTCACTTAGCTTAAAATATAAAGTTAAAAACTTTGGGTATCTTCGGAAAGTACAGAGGCCTACTGTTGTTTCATCTGAATATAGCTAGCAAAAATGAAGTGAAATAGTGTTACGATATTTCTATAAACATTTACGTTCCTAAATTGTTGACATTTGTTCTTCCACCTTATTAAAAATGAATAGTAAAGTAAATATGGCCAAACGAACATAGGCCTACTGCTGCGTCCCCAATGAATATTCATTGCCTTGTAAAGTTTATCATTCTCTCTGGGGGAGAAATTATTAAGAAAACTGGCCATCATACTTTCTTTCAACTTATTTGTTCAAATGTCCTCTCTTCCAACTGTATCTCTATTTACTTCCTCTCTTCCAATATCCTATCATTTGACACCCTATCTGCCGACATCATTTATTTTGATATTCCTCTCCAGAATTCCTCTCTGCCAACTTACTCTCTTCCAATGTCCTCACCTTTAACTTCCTCTCTTATTATGTGTTATCTTCCATTGTACTCTCTTCCTACTTCCTCTCTTCCAATGTCCTTAATTATTACTTCCTTGCTTCCTTCTTCCTCTAGACTGCAGATCTTTTATCTGCCTACTTCCTCTCTGCAGATCTTTTATCTGCCCATTTGCTCTCTGATGGTGTCTCCTCTTTATCTGTTCGTACTTCTTTTTAAAACCAAAAATTGATAAGGTAAGTAGATTTAATGGTAACTTGACTCTTCTTATAATTCTTTTGGAAATAATGCTTTATATTTTACATGTCAATGCTGGTAAAAATATGTACTGTTTTTAAAAGAGCAGAGGGTAAAATTTATTATTTTAATGTTCAAAATATTTTTAAGATTTTGGAAATTAATGTCAACTCACTTTATTATGTTCATTATTTGGGTGTTGATTCAAATAATCACTGGATTTGCATAGTTAATAACAAGCTATTGTTAGATCAAATTTTACGTCAAATATATCTCAACCACCTTTCTCGGAGGATAGCTATGGTAATGCTGAATCTTGAGGCTATTTCTTGTAGAGTAAACCATCATTATTAAATTTGTTACTAAACTGCTTAAAAAAAAAGAAACATAAAGTTTACACATTACATTTCAATTAAATATTTAATTTTTTGTCTTTTTCTCCAGATTGAAACCTCGCTTGAGAAGAAGCAGATCCCGAGATAGGCTAGGGCTGGACCGGGACAGACGGAGGCGTTCACACAGCCGAGACAGAAAGCGGTGAGTGGAATGGTCAAATGAACTGGGAAGGGCTAGAGTTTGACCGAAACAGGCAGAGACTTTGCACACTCGGGACAGGAAGTTGTAAGTAGAACAATTAAATGAACTGGAAAGGACTAGGATTGGACTGGAATAAACCAGATTTGTACATTCATGACAGGAAATGGTATGTCAATTGTATGGACTTGGACAGGCTAAAACTGAACTGGGTCATACAAAGACAGCCTTGACAGGGAGTGTTGAGTGGAACAATTGTAGTAGGTACTGAGATCCTTCATTGTGTGCACTTTAATCCTGTACAAATCTGTAACTTTCAATTTTGAATCAAGTCTGAATCTTCAGTAAGTGACACAAATCGAATATCATACCTAGAAATAAAATGTGGAGTCTAATCTAATTGAATCCCATGTTTTAAAAAGATTGGCTCAAATATTTTATTTTATAAATAAAGTCAGGTCCAGGGTTGTTATAATTTTAACTAGACCAAACAAAACACTTTTAAAAAAAAACTTAAATTTTGGATACAAATCAATCCTCTAATTTTTGAAAATAGTTAGTCATTCTGTTGAAAACCTTTTGGTTCAAACCCAATAATAATACATTGATTTGTATTTGATGTTATATACACAATTTTTGAAATTACATATTTTATACAATATGGGGGGGGGACAAAAGTTGGCCAATACTCAGGGTTGTTCTAATTTTCCCCAGCCCAAAAAGATCCAGCTGGGTTTTATTAATAAAACCTACTTAAAAAACCTAAGAAAATTATTAATTATTATATTTTGAATGCAAATCAATCATCTAATTAATTTTTGAAAATGGATAGTCATTCTGTTGAAAACCTTTTGGTTCAAACCCAATAATAATACATTGATTTGTATTTGGTGTTATATACAAGTTTTGAAATTACATATTTTATACAATAGACTAAGTTATAAAATATGTTTTAATTGGTTGACCAAAATAAAATGTTCAACTAGCAACCCACTTGGGATAATATCATTTTAAGGTACCTACACTGTTGCTAGACCCTAGAAATNCTTGGGATAATATCATTTTAAGGTACCTACACTGTTGCTAGACCCTAGAAATAATACTTTGTCAAAAAACCAAATAAGATAACAAAAGTTATTACCTTTAATCCTTAACTAAAGAAAGCAACAAATCAATTCTGCAGCTGGCTTGCCAGTAATTTGATTCGTAGTCTCCCCTCCCACCTCTTTCTATTCCTTCAACAAAGTCTTTTTTTAAACTTGCTAGCTAATACAGTATTGTTGCCAAGAATTACATTATCACACAACATATATTTAATTAAACCACAAAAAAACCAATAGTATCCAAAAACCCAATAAAACCCAATATAACCCAACTAGGTTGGGTATTTTTAAAATAACCCAGGTTTTTTCCAACCCTGCCAATACTTCAACCAACCTTGAAATTATTTGAATTATCTTATTGATGATATATTGAATGCAAACAAATAATAGTAAATAGAGACGAACACTTTTCGGTAAAATGTTCCAATCGTTGAATTCCAGGGAAAGGGGATATAATCTTTAAGGCTTTGATTATAGTATTTATTGAAGTATTAACAAATCTTGTCTACAGCAGACCCGACATTAGTGACACATTTATTCACAAAGCACTGTAATCAATGTGTGATTGTGCAAAGAAAACTGTAATTGCTTTTATGGTCTTATAGTATCTCATTTGATAATGTTGCTGGTGTTAGCGTCCTCAGGAAGATTTAAACTGAGGAAGAAAATTTAAATCTTGGGACATCTTAAATGCATTTGTTTAATTTAAATAGCTGACAATTTTGATGGAAAATCTCTCTACCTGCGGACCGACTAAGTACTTGCCTTAGTAGATAATTGCAGTACGGTATGAACAAAACATATTATTGTAAAATGTTACTTTAATACTTAAAAACATTTATTTATTCAACACCGCGTCATACTACCCATTCGGGCTATACGCTTATGTATTAATTACGATAGTGGTTTTAGGATGAGGTAGTTTATATTTATAGAACGTATACCCGCATTTGCGTAGAGAGAGAGAGAGCGGAAAACAATTTTGGCACTCAGTATACTCTACCGAGATTCGAACCTCGATCTCCCCGTCATTGTCAGTCTAGTCTACTACGAGAATAGCGGCCACTAAAGCAGGTTACCTTAAAATTACTGGCCATTAATTGTACTGATGATGCCCCACCATTAATCGAAAAAAAAGAAAGCCCCAACGAAGGGGTGACACTTCTCAAAGAGTGTTGAGGTGATTAAATAGGTTTAATAAGAATCACCGAAGTATCGCTAGTTAATTAACTCTTCGAAAATAATTTAAATATACCGACTACAAAGATAATATCAGATTATGTATGATAAACTTACTGCTGACTAAATGTCAAATGAGTTTTGTTAACGCATATGGCATATTTTCTCTGGACGTATCGTGTTTGTATCCAGACCAGCTCAATGTACGCTTTGATCGTTCCCGATACGATTGTGTTAGTTACTTGTGGGCGTTAGATTCTACTGTCTTGTATTCGAGCGCCAGGTAGTTACAGTAGCCCCATGGCTTATTTGGTGCTGACTTATGACAGTCAACATTTAGGTATATACCTACATTTTGACTGTCAGAAGTGACAGCTGCTAAACACATGTTTTTTTTGCAAATCATATGGTTCGGCGTAGGGATACATAATTTGGTCTGGTAGCTTTTCAAAGCCGTCAGCGGTGAACTGTCAGTCAGCACCAAAGAAGCCATGGGGCTACTGTACTTATCCTAACAACGTTTTATGATGATGCTATTATTATTACATGTGAAATCAATATTACATTCCCTAATTGTGTTTTAGATTTATTGAGATATAGGCCTATGTAATTTTGATTACCATATTAAGCATAACTATTGCATTTACATGATGTATCACTAAAAATCAACCTTCTTCAGTGGCCTAATTGTCCAAGGAGTAACTCTTGTGTTAGACTGATGACTGGAAGATCTGGGTTCGAATCCCGGTTGGTTCTACTCAAGGTGGTTTTTACTAAATGGTTTCTCACTCTACTTCCACGCAAATGCGGGTATATTACCTCTAAATACCTCCTTCATCCTTACACCATTGGAGTAACTATTATATATATGCATAACCTGAAAAGGTAGTAAGACGTGGCGATCAAAAACAACAACTAAAGACCGCATTGGTGAGCTTGTCATATATCCATTCTGTTTAGCTGTTAAAACGCTGAGCCCGAGTGGTTACTGAATCTCCGTATCGATTGACTGCCAAAAAGCTAGTCGGAGTGGTTAATGCACCTTCATGCCGATTGGCGTCCTTCTCAGCTTGCCTCACAGGATTCGATCCCAGGACTGCGGGTAGGCCTATCATCTACCAATAGCAAGTCAGCCCTGTACGATTTATCTTTTCTAAAAAGTCGTATCAAGGGTTAAACTTTCACTTTAAAAACTAGCGTGACCTGGTGGATGGGGTGTCTTTTTTTAAGTCCATTTATTTCACCAAGTATGTGTATATTATATATATTAGTTTCTGTGACCGTCAATTTCTTCTTGTCCTGGGTTGGGAAAAAGATAAAGTAATGGCTTACATAGCTTATATTGTAGATGTTAATAAATGACATATATTAACGTTACAATTTTATCAGCTCTCTGATGATTTACTTCACAAAAACAATTTGAAATGCTCACATTTTATTTTTTTGCCACGTAATAAACAATATGTTAAATGGTAAATCAATAAAGTTTATTATATTTATCTCTCTCAAGCTTATATATCAGAAAAGTAAACGGTATTGACACCCAATAATTAACTGCATTCCGAAACCTGTACGAGTACTTAGTTTTGGCCCTTGCCTATTTCCTAATTGTGCAGCCCTGCCCTGGATAATCAACAAAAATAGCCTACCATTCCATGGTTGTATATTCCTACTAGTGAACTAATGCTCATGTTATTTTAAAAGTTTAGTTTAATATGAACTGACTATACACCATCACTTTACAAGTCTAGCTTAACCCAAACTGGCTATACACCATCACACACTAGTCACTCACATTGTAAAATCGGATGGCACCTATAAACTTAGTTGAAGCACAAATTGCACGTACAACATTCTTGAATGCCTGCAATTATTTCTTATTGATTACCTCTTTTAAATTGGAGATCAAGGAAAAAAAAAGAAAAAATACATTCCTTTTATAGGAAATTACAAGACATTAAACGTCTCTACGTTTATCTTGACTAGTGGATACATCTTTATTAATAATCATTACATTAGTTAGTGTCAACTTAGAAATGTACTAACAGCCATCGAAAAGATAGATTCTATTCGCGTCAGTTTATAGCTTATCTCTTATAGCTACTAGATACCAGAAGAGAGTCCAATCCATTGATCCACCATGTTTGTAAGTTCTCTAGGGTAGATTATTGTATTCAGATACAAGAAGAGAATACAATCCATATATCTACCATGCACTCCTGTAGCTTCTCTATGATAGATCATTGTATCCAGCCAGATACGAGAAGAGAATACAATCCATATATCTACCATGCACTCCTGTAGCTTCTCTATGATAGATCATTGTATCCAGATACGAGAAGAGAATACAATCCATAGATCTAGCACTCTTGTAGCTTCCCTATGGTTGATCATTGTATCCAGATACAAGAAGAGAATACAATCCATAGATATACCACTCTTGTAGCTTCCCTATGGTAGATAATTGTCTACAGATACCAGAAGAGAATACAATCCATATATCTACCATGCACTCCTGTAGCTTCTCTATGATAGATCATTGTATCTAGATACGAGAAGAGAATACAATCCATAGATCTACCACTCTTGTAGCTTCCCTATGGTAGATCATTGTATCCAGATACAAGAAGAGAATACAATCCATAGATCTACCACTCTTGTAGCTTCCCTATGGTAGATCATCGTATCCAGATAAAAGAAGAGTATGATACGTAGATCTATCACGCGCGCAGCTGATCTCTGGTAGAATGTATGAAGGTAGGTAGATACAACTTATAAAAATATACCCACATTTACGCGAGGGGAGTGAGAAATCCATTTATAAAAAAACCTTTCCACTACACCAGTCAAGTAAAACAATATACGAATCCCAACCTCCCCATCATTTTGAAAATTAGTCAAGACTGACGCCTTAATCTGCATACCCATGGTGGGGGAAAAATTACATACTTGAATCTTTCACTTATCTGTGGCCCAAATGGCAACAACATGACAATGTAAAACTTTATTTTGAACATATTCAGTTTAAAGAGATTTACACACACACACACACACACAAGTGTTTAATGCCGATACCGGTTACCTTCTCCCACCCTAAGCGGTGTCCCATCAATCCACGTCACGGCTTGTTGTGGATAAACATGTACCATCCTCGGACCACTAGAAAGTCTCAGCTTGAGGTTCCTTGCAAGATGGTTCATCCCATCCCTGTTCCCTCTGCCCAGTGACATATGAGAGGATCGTGTGTTTCCATCAGCCGGCTCGAGCAGGGTCTTGTAAGGCTTGGACATTAGTTGTTTGCCTCCTAGACACGAGTGACTGTGTGTCTTGTACCTCAGCTGGACGCCTCCAAGAATTCCAAGCATCCCTGAGAGGAGAGGAACAGTGGGCTAACAGACCTTCTTGGCGTCGAACAGTTTGTAGCTGAGGAGAAGGCGAGTAGGAATTCATTGTCTGCCTCGCCTTTTCTTCACCTCTAATTACAAGCACAATAACTACTATAACCCATGGCTTAATACATTATGGTCGCTTTTCCTATTAACAGCTTCTCATTGACATAGCAGGCTTATGAGATATTTTTAATAGTCAAATGGGGCACAAAAGAGCTTGGAAAGCCACTTATTATTGACATATGATAAGGAAGTTGAACTGTACAGGTTTACAAATGACAGATGACAAGGAAGTTGAACTGCACAGGTTTTCTATTGACACATACGAAGGAAGTCGAACAACGAGTTACTTCTTAAGGTTGGGTGCTAGTGAGCGCTAATTTTGCAGTTTTTATAGCATAAACATTTTTTTGAACAAAATAAATCAAATTTTTCTTCTATAGAAACGTAGAGTTTAGTTTTCTGCACGTGCTAATTTCAACAGTTTTCGAATATCTGGCATGAGCATGGAGGCATTTGGTGACAAACTTTTTAAATTAAGAGAAAAAGTTGTCGTTAAATTCCAGGACACCTTTGACAGATGTTCAAGGACTGTTGAGATTAGCATGTGCAGAAAACTAAACTATATGTTTCTATAGAATAAATATTTT
>CABFWB010002090.1:77483-97871 GCA_902151455.1 Timema bartmani | reverse complement strand
GGGGGGGGGGGTGGTGCACGCAAACTTATCGACAGCGAACTGGTTGACAAAATGAAAACAAATATTTGAAAGGCTGTGTGGGTCAAATGGCCGATATGACTTGTACCAACTGGTTGACAAGCTCATGCATAAAAGGACAAAGTGATCGACAGCAAACACATGGTAGACAACACATTGTGATCAGGACAGAGATTATTACTTTCAGTGAGCGAGGGAAACATAACAGATATTTAATATTAATTTACTCAAATCTAATATATTATTTTGATCTTATTTATCTGCCTTCTATCCGAGTTAAAAACCACCGGAGGAATAATCATGGTTTTTATTTATGTTAAACAAAAAGCCATGGTGTAAAGCTTGCGTTCAAAGATACCTCTCCGAGTCTGTATTGTGTAATGAACACTCTTTTTAGTTAGTGAACGCTAGAGAAAACGAATATGGCCCTGCCAAATATTTTTAGAGACTTTTGAAGAAAACTGTGACGGGATGTATTCTGATTGGTGGATTGTTCCCTGAGATTACCAGACAAAACGTCCATGGGTATGATGTCTATGCGACAACGTGCCCATGAAATAACGTATGTTACACAAATGTATATTGTAAAAAGTCCTGAATTAAAATGTCCAAACATCTCCTGAGATATTGTTGTGTGCTACAGCACAATCCATGCACATTCATTTGTGGTGGTGGGCTTATTGTCCTCAGACATTTTTGTCTTCATGGACATTTCTACTTATGAGCTATACTCGGTGGAAGCTTCCCTTGAGCACCACGGGGTGCAGAGATCATCCTCGCGATTTCACTCAGAAAATTCAGAGCATCTTTAGCATTCAGAAGGTACGAAGGTGCGAATTGCATATCTCCCGTAAGGAACAGCTTTACGCTTTACTTATTTGATATTATAAACTACCCGCCTTGGTGGCGTAGTTAGCTAACGCACCAGTGTCGTGTTGAGCTAGACTGCCGAGGACGGGGAGATCGAGGTTCGAATCTCGGTTGGTTGAGCCTGGGTGTTGTTTTATAAATGGGTTTCTATTCGTTTCTATTCCCTTCCCACGCAAATGCGGGTTCACTTCCTATAAATTCAACTTTCCCAATTCCTAACCCACTAGCGTAATTAGTACTTAAGTGTATAACCCGAACAGGTAGTAAGACGCAGTGATTAATTAATTAATATTATAAAGTATAAAACCAGAGCCAATTAATTTGAGATTTCTTTAACATAAAGTAACATCGATAGGCAACCCAACTACCCAGCACCTGAACTTTAAATAAGCAGCGCCAATAAAATGACACCCAGAGAATATTTAAATTTTCATAGTAATCCGGTAGTGTCTCAAGTCACCGTTTCTCCCAATATATTCTTACTTTCTCGCAAACCCTCGTAGAGATAATATTGTGAGCGTCAAAAAAATCAAATTTGAGATTTTGAAGGATATCGACATATGACCTACTGAACCCGAAAAAGTGATTTTTGCGATTCCGTTTAAGTGTGTTTATGTGACTATCTCGGCCTAGAGCCCAAACTATTTAACCGATAGGGCTTAAACTTGGTATACAGAGTTTTCATAAGGTTCTCCCGAGGATTTTTTTTAACCATAAAATTAAGGGTAGTTTATTTAAGGGCCAAAAGATAAAACAAATATTTTCTTGAAATTTTCTCTAATGATGTTGATTAAATTTCGTATCTAGGCATTGTTTAACATCAAAAACAAAATGGTGCATCTCATTTTCCCGGGAAAATGACTTAGAGACATGAACGTATGGTTACAATTTTAATAATTTCACCGCAACTCTTTAAGATAGGAAATAATACATCATTGAAACGTAGTAGGTCTACTATTAGAAATAAAACACTTTTATTTTAAATAGATTTTTCTGAATTGAGATTTAGGAAACGGAGAGTTTATTGTTATTATCTTTGCTGGACAAAGAGGTTACTTTTCCTCAAAATGTTTCTATAACAATATATATGCTCTTTGGTGTAATATGATGCTCTTTTTTTTCTATTATGTGTCTTCAACAATATCTAATAGGCCTTTTTTTAACACATCTAACGATTTTTAAGTAAATATCTCCATTCTTAGATAAAGGAGACAGAAAGTCTATGCCATGCAGTGCACCGTACCATTTATTTTTATTCATAAGTAGAGGAAGGAAATAATATGTTCTATTGCAACTTTTTATTTCCAGTGAAGGTAAACAAGTTATCCTCGATGTTTTAGGTGAAACATCAATATTTCATCCATACCAGTGATAGTAGAAATCTATTTCTTAGCATCAATACATTGAAAGCCAAACATCAAGGTTTTTTATGCATCCTACCCAAATCGGCCTGTTATTTCTCGACCCACGAGCTACACCGGAAATGTAAAGTGTTTCATGATATCTGAGACAAGATTTCGCGGTTGTAATGTGGCTCGGAAAATATTCAGCGAAAACCTTATCTTTTAAATTACAAAAAGTTTATTTTAATATCTAGCCTCTGCACAAGTGAGATGCTACTTTCTCTGGGAACACTGGTTCAATCTCAGGAACCAGCACTATTCTAATATACTACCTGCGACCCTACGTATGTGCTCGTAGTTACCCAGTTAGGCAAGAACCCCGTTTATCTCATTAGTTGCAAGCATTCAACCTAATCTTGGATTATTTTAATGTATGTTAAAAAGAATATAGATAAAATAATAATACACCCTAAGATGGAACCTTTAATTTTGTGGTGGAGTGTTCATCTCATTTCTCTCTGATGTATCTGTTAAAAGACCCAGTTTACGTCCCCGTTTGATGACCTTGACTATACATCAATTGTGGTATTGTGCTCTCGGCCCCAATGCTAGTAGGTTCTAGCGTCTGGATCAATTGGTGGTATTTCTTTCTCTCTCACTCCACGGCCATTGGGACGATTCACTAGGCCTGGTAGGCCCGCAGCTGAGTCTTCAGGCGACAGATTGCATCATAATTGCTCCTTTCCTCGCCAAACATGAGCTCAAAGGGGTGAGGGGACAATCGGTCTTACGCAGTTATTATACTTAAACAGCTGTTTTCACTAATGATTGATTATTTTTCCTATCGTTGATAAACGTCTCGTCTCGATGTAGTAGAGATTACTGTTTATTTGTGTGTCTGACCAGTGAGTCTCGTATCCCTGGTTTGAAGTCACTGATAGTCACTGTCTCTGGCCAATGAATCTAGTATCCCCGGTTTGAAATCTACTGCTAATCACTGTCTGACCAGTGAGTCGAGTATCCCCGGTTTGAAATCACTGCTAGTCACTGTCTTTGACCAGTGAGTTGAGTATCCCCGGTTTGAAATCACTGCTAGTCACTGTCTGACCAGTGAGTCGAGTATCCCCGGTTTTAAATCACTGCTAGTCACTGTCTGACCAGTGAGTAGAGTATCCCCGGTTTGAAATCACTGCTAGTCACTGTCTTTGACCAGTGAGTCGAGTATCCCCGGTTTGAAATCACTGCTAGTCACTGTCTGACCAGTGAGTCGAGTATCCCCGGTTTGAAATCACTGCTAGTCACTGTCTGACCATTGAGTCGAGTATCCCCGGTTTGAAATCACTGCTAGTCACTGTATTTGACCAGTGAGTCGAGTATTTCTAGCTTGGAATTACTTCTTGTCATTGCTCGTTAGATCAGGATTCTGACCACGTCTTGCCTGACGTGTCCTGTGCAGACCCACGTGACTTCCTGTGACAGGGGCTTGCGCCTGCGCAGTGTGTGGCCCCTCCATACTTCACGTAGGCCTACAACTGTGAGCTCAGGAATGACCAAAAGTTTTACACTTCTGAGGAAACTATAAATAGCCGGGATTCTAACTATGGCAGAGCGAGAAATGTTGGATGGAAAATTTTCCGTTTTGGAATTATTTTCCCGGAAACTTTCCACCTATTTAAATGAAAGAATGCACTCAATGTATGATGTATCCAAAACTTTAAAGTTAAAGAAGGTTTAATTTTAACGCCAGAAAAATTATCATATATTTACAATAAAACAATAATAGCCATTCCATTTATCTTTTCCCACTCACGTAGCGATTACAGTGCTCGGTGGTTGAATGTATCACTAACTTCGGTGTTGATGTAGTCATGTAGACTGGATCATATTTTAATACTCCAATATTAAAATCAAAGTATTTATGAGTCATCCCTTTCCCTTGACGTTTTTACCGGAAAATGGCCCCGGTGAAGATCGCCCAGTCGCAAATAACGGTTTGAATCCTGATATGGTCGAACATTTGATGCGACATGTGGTGTGTTAGGAGAGGGGGAAGTGATGCGGGTGGTCTCGTTTGCCGATAAGGGACATTGTTCTTTATCCGCTCCCCACCGATCAATTGTTTCTCCTCATCAAGTATTTAGTCCCATTGCGACATGAAGGCAGTACCACCGACAGGGTGTCCAAGGTTCCAGGGAGCCGCCAAAGGGTGACTTAAACTGCTGAGAGTTAATAATTCATCACCCTCCCGCTCCACGCAACATTGTCGTCTGCAGCCGTCCAGCATTTCTAAACGGGATTGATTTCCTTCCCCCCCCCTATACACAAACCATCCATCGTGAAACCACGTGGGGCAAATATGTTTCTTAGTTTCGGGGAGAGGTCACGGTTTCTCTGGACAAACTTGCCCTCCTAATATTGAGCAGTCCTTCCAGTCCAGAGTAAAGTATTATATTAGTCTTAATCAAAGGACTTGAGATTATTTTCTAGACCATGTCATATATATTCATAAATAATACATCTAAGCCCGTTGAAACACAAGTCTAGCATTTCCCTGAAGGCAACTTAGATAAAGTACTAAAGCAACACCTGGTACGGGTGACCTGGCGGTCTAGGGATAAGGTGTCAGACCTCTGTGCTTGGGGTCCGGGGTTCAATCCCCGGTCCCGGCACAGATTTATCTGATTGCCAAACCCTTCCTTCACCTCTGACAAGATGTGTATTAATCACAACTTGTGAATGTGTGTAATGCCAGGCCTCCACCGTGGTTCGGATCCCACGTTAAACTGTAGGTCCTCCATTTCATCTCACAGTCACCCTACTATTACACATTAGCGTAAGTGCGTATAACCCGAACGGCTAGTAGTAATACGCCCGGTGATGATGATGATGATAATATCTGGTACGCTTATTACACGTCTATGATAAGCTTTAAAACTCTTTAAAAAAAGTTATTAGGGGAAGCAAAGTGGTATTGGAGGAAAGGGACTATTAGGGCTTTAACATGGATATTTAGTATAAGGTAACAATGGTTATCCGAACATGGCTATATAGAAGGGAGGAACCATGTTTTTACAAAAATGGATGTTTTGAAGGATAAAACCATGGTTCCGCACATATTATGGTTATTAATAAGGGAGGAACCAGAACGTGAACAATTTTCATGGAGAGATTTGTGCACTAAAACAATTAACATTATTAAAGAGTTTCAAGCACTTATTCAACATACAAGCACATCTTAACATAAGCATGACAAAGCTATAGTTGGATTTTGGTAAAAGGGAATTTATAGGAAATACAATTTTTTTTTTGCGATCAATATCGAAAATATTTTACTTTACTGCTAGTTTTATTTCACCCTTGATTACTATCTATCATAAGTGACAGTTTACGTATGAGTAGGCTGTATGAAAACTGTTTTAGTAACGTTTATAACAATTCAAAATGATTCTTCCTATCAAAATTAGACTGTAGTTCAAAGCCAGTTTCAACTCTACTGTGTGATTCACTCAGCCTACTGCAGGGGACCGTAGAGAAATGTAATCACTCTTAGAACGATATATTGTAGCTTTATATTGTTAGAGACAAAGCGACTGGAGTTGAGATAATTTGGTTACTCAAATGTTTCATAGCTGACTTTCCAGCTGCATTGAGTGATGTTGTCAGTTATAACCACGAAGCTGGTTTGAAATACCATTAGTAAAGTGACACATATTTGAACAAAATAATGAAAGGGGAAAAAACCCATTGCTTTAGCTTAGGATGTGTGACATAAAGCAGATGTCTTATTTCTGGTCTCGAGTGAACGTATATTAACAGTTTACACGACTTAAAGGAATGGTCCAGAAAAATAGACTGACTACCTAATAATCTCCTCTAATGAGCTTTACCCCATAATATCTTATGACACTATTCCTCGCTAAAAAAGAAAGGAAAGAAAAATAAATAGTTCATTTACATGTTGCATGCATAATAACGTATTATTATCAGTATAGGTTCCGACGCCTTTGCCTAGTTCGTAGCGTGGCTGCTTGCTAAACTAATGGTCCCGGGTTCAATATCCGACATAATAATTGGAATTATGAGATGCGGGCTTCCCTTTTCACAGCGATGAATTAACGGCCTGCGGCTCCATACGACAAAAAAAAAAAAAGATTGAAGAGATAAATAATGTATTTCAATCCAGGAACCTATTTTTACTTCCAGTATATTTTTATTAGTCACTTCTCTGAAAGCAAATGTTATTAAAGTTACTTTTTAAAATGTGTTAAAAAACATTGTCAACCTTTCTCAGGGGTTCACTGCACATTCGAAGTTACAGTTTTCAACCCGGTCCCCTTGTCCATATCAACGACACGAATTCTTACAACTCCATAGCGACAACTATTACAAATGGTTTATGAATTAACTTTATCAAACTTTGTCTCAATGACAACCCTTAGATAAGCTTATCCTCGTTGAAAATGTCATGAAGAACATTATTTATTAGCCTTTATTTAACACATACCCTTTAAAAAGCATGGAAGGGGAATAAGGAAGAATAACGCCCCTAGCTCCATTTATTAGCTTCGTTAATAAGCTCTTACAGACAGATGCAGAATGTGTACAAGATTGAAGAGAGCTTGATAGTTTATGTTATTAAGGGCGCCGCTTACTCACACTGCGTAATTTATCATGGGAATGATGACTGTTCTAAACTCTGAAGCTTCAAAACTATGAAAGTAATCCTCAACTACAGTAGCTCCATGACTTCTTTGGTTGCTGACTGACAGCTCACAGCTGACTTCTGACAGTCAACATTTAGGTATATACCTAAATTTTGACTGTCAGAAGGGACAGCTGATAAACACATGTTTTTGCAGATTATATGGTTCGGCGTAGGGATACATAATTTGGTCTGGCAACTTTTCAAAGCCGTCAGTTGTCAGGTGTGAACTGTCAGTCAGCGCCAAAGAAGTCATGGGGCTACTGTATCTTATCATGTTCTGTTGTGACCCTGATAAATTACTTTATTTATTAGAAGAAAGCTAGCTCTAAGTTTCTAACAATTTATTTTTGTCTTGGTGCAGATACACTTTGTGTTAAATGTCTTTTAAAATGAGATACTTTTATATTTTCCATAAGTTTTTTTAATTTAAAAACTAGGGATGTCAAACTCGAATCTTCGATACCTTCGATTCTTACTGGTTTCGACATAATCGAGTATCAGTCTTAATATTACGATTCTTGATACTTCGATTCTTAGCTCTCAATAAAAGTACTAGGAATCAAGCAAAACGGCAGAAATCAGAATTAGTAATAATTGATTATCTCTATATTGGTTTATTTGCTGTTATTTTATATATATTTTGGTTCAATTAACGATCCTATTTGGTGAATTTAAAACACTTTTGTTTTCGATATTTATGAATATTTAACTCAGTGGGGCTTTATTTGTAGGTGAAAATACGATGCTTACTATTGTAATTTTCCTAGTTATTTCATTAATTATTTATGATATGCTTTAATACTTCGTGAAATGGATATTTTTCTTTGTCAAAATTTAAAATGAATGGTTTTTATTACTATTTTCATTTTGATTTTTTTTTTTTTGCTGTGCTATGAAGTTGAATAAGAATGTTTTTATATTGGGCTGGATGCTTGGAAAAATAATGAAATAGGAAATGTTCAAGAATCAAAAAATCTAGGTTGAAATTAAGAATCGGAATCCATAAAAACTGTTATCGTGACATCTTTATATTAAACACTTTAAAATGTCCAGTAAGGTATTTCATTCAATAAGGACATGTTGATACCTTTCACCTTCATTTTACGTGAACCATATTTTGAAATAACAACCCACTTCTTAGGTTAGGGACACACGAGCGTGTAATGTGCGTGTTTTGTAGAATCTTATATTTTATATCGAAACTCACAAACACCACGCGCATCTTTTAGCTAAACTTGAAACTTGTTTGTTAACGGTGAAGCCCTGGGCACTGTTGGATGATCCCGTTCTCCAGAGAAATATGTCCTGTAGCCGTGTATCGGAGTGTCAGTGTCACCCCCATTAGTTTTCACCCCAAGTGAAGATTTACAACCCTCTGGTAGCCACCCTTGTTGGCGGGTTAATTGGGGGCAGCAGTACCACGACTCACCGCTAGAGGAAAGGCGGGGAACTATGTAGAGACAAGTGGTTGAATTTCACTGAACGATATCGGGTTTTGAATCCCACCTGAATCCATTGATATGTTTTCTTTTTACAAAAGTTATTTTCATTTCGGCCCTTCCAACCTCTCGGCCCAAGCTAATGTTGATGTAGTGTGTCTTTTATCTTCCCTGCTCTACTATCCCGAAGATTAAATAGCCAATTACCTTTATGTTTAGCATCCACAAAATACCAAATTGCCTCGTGAAACAGAGTTGCCAACAAATACTAATTGAAGATACTAGTGTGTGCAATTCCTTTTAGAGCCTCTCTCAAACATGAAAGTTCACAGCTGCTACCTGAACAACACACCTCACAAACATGAATGAGCTTGGTGCTTACTACCCGTGTAATACCATGGCAAAGCTTGGAGCTATTAGCTTGGTAACACCTCACTAACATGGCAAAGCTCGGAGCTACTAGCTTGGTAACACTTCACTAACATGAATGAGCTTGGTACTACTAGCCGTGTAAAACCTTACTAACATGGCAAAGTTCGGAGCTACTAGCTTGGTAACACCTTACTAACATGGCAAAGTTCGGAGATACTAGCTTGGTAACACCTCACAAACATGAATGAGCTCGGTGCCTACTACCCGTGTAACACCTTACTAACATGGCAAAGTTCGGAGCTACTAGCTTGGTAACACCTCACAAACATGAATGAGCTCGGTGCTTACTACCCGTGTAACACCTTACTAACATGGCAAAGTTCGGAGCTACTAGCTTGGTAACACCTCACAAACATGAATGAGCTCGGTGCTTACTACCCGTGTAACACCTTACTAACATGGCAAAGCTCGGAGCTACTAGCTTGGTAACACCTCACTAACATGAATGAGCTCGGTGCTTACTACCCGTGTAACACCTTACTAACATGGCAAAGCTCGGAGCTACTAGCTTGGTAACACCTCACTAACATGAATGAGCTCGGTGCTTACTACCCGTGTAACACCTTACTAACATGGCAAAGCTCGGAGCTACTAGCTTGGTAACACCTCACTAACATGAATGAGCTCGGTGCTTACTACCCGTGTAACACCTTACTAACATGGCAAAGCTTGGAGCTACTAGCTTGGTAACACCTCACTAACATGAATGAGCTCGGTGCTTACTACCCGGGTAACATCTCTGACAAACATGCCTTAGCTAGAAGCTACTACACGGTTAACACACTTCTCACAAACACGACCAAATACTACCCGGGTAACAATAAAGATATAGCCCAATTTTCTTAAGAATAACCAACTGAAATACTATTCGTAAGAAAATCGTGCTATAGTATACATCAAGTAACCACTCACCCATGCCCTCTATTTTAAACTCTCCTTGATTCTGGGGTGGTCATTAATAGCCCCTAACATTAAGTTAATATGGATGAAAAAGTCCCATACTCTCTGACGAGCACCTTCTTACGGCTCGCAGCGACGTCTCTGGGGCTCGGAGACGCCCAGTGGACGTCACATTTGTGGCTTGACACGTTTGTAATTAATAAGACGCCTGAAGAGGGAAGGAGACGTCGCATCTAGACGCTGGCAGGCGTCCAGACGCTGCTCTATTTTCATGCCCCACTCCAGTGAGGCGCCACTGTTGCACCCGTATCCACCCTCTGGACTTCAAATTTTCCTCAATAATTACGATGTACCTACTTATCTTTTACATAATCATTACAAGTAGATACTGTCATCTTTTACACGATATTATCAAGGAGATAATATAGATTTTTACACGATCATCCGAAGTAGATAATGCCATCCACACGATCATCTCAAGGATATAATGCAAGAATTTACACGATCATGACAAGTAGATGTCACTTTTCCCACCATCATCCCAAGTAGATAATACCATCCACACGATCATCTCAAGGATATAATGTAATATTTTACACGATCATGACAAGTAGATGTCACTTTTCACACCATCATCACAAGTAGATAATACCATCCACAAGATCATCTCAAGGAGATAATGCCATCCACACGATCATGACAAGTAGATAATGTCATCTACTACACGATCATCACAAGGAGATAATGTATAATACAAGACGCACACTAATTGTAGGAAAATATGAGGTTGTGGACCACAATCTACAACCCATGGTCTCTTGAGTTTTGTAGAGAATTTCTCCCCCTCCAACGTCACACAAAACTTAACCTCCCCTTAAAACGGAAAACCCTCGTCCTTGACGTGGAATAGCTTTCTTTGTAGGTCCTCGAGCCAGCACCGGAAGTAGGTTGTTGTTGGCTGTCTTGGAGGTTGTGTGACGTGTTGCAGGCCCTCCAACAACAAGGAGGAGGAGGAGGGGTGTTTCTTGTCAAGTCACTCACACTTGATGGGGAGAGCTATATCTGGACACGAAAACAAATTCTCCAGAAAGAATTCCCCCATCTCTTTTCCTTCATCGCCCATCATCGAGTTCTTGCCGTTCCCCCCGGGCACGTTGACAACTTCCTGAAGACTTACAGGCTTCCAAGGTTCAGAGCTTTCTCTGGGTACGTCCCTATGGCTGAGTGCCAGAGATAGCCAACTTTATTTACTAGCCCCTAGTTCCATCCCCAGCACTGGTGCTTAAAATGCTCTGATACCCGTGTGTGATAGCACGGCTAGAATAATTCTAGGTAGCCAACACCGGGGGATTATTTGACTAGGCATCAATCAATCCCATCAAGTCTGGCTTGACAGAGACAGGGACGTCTGGGCTCGAATCCTTATTGGGTTTGTTAGTAGTAGTTTTATTTCAATAGTCTCTCACTAATTCTCCGCGAAAATGTAGGTACTGTACATCTTCTCTAAAGTTCCCTTTACTCATCTAGCTTACACCTCATTATTGCAATTAAATGTCACTTAGAGCTTTATTCGTATCGCTAAAACTCGAACTTCACAGTTGTACTTCACTTACATCGGGGTCGTACCGAGGAGGGGTGTTTTCGAGACTTAATCCCTTAAATGTACAACACCAATTATCTAAAAAATATATAATTTTTTTTACTTCAAGAAAGATTACTTGTCCTCTCTTGAGGACTTCATCAGGAGCCATCTTAAGTTGGAACTCCCCATATGCTACACAAAACACAATTACATCTCTTGTAACTAGTAAGTAACCCTAGTTCTCATTATTTATCCAGGTTTCCTTATTTTACTTTGGGATATTTGCACAATGAAATGCTTGTATTTACAGACTAGTAGGCCTACTTGCGGAAGAAAATGCCTGTATTTAGCGCTCACTCTGACCACAATCAAATTGTAATGCTTCCCAACATTGTATACATTAGTTACCATACAAACATTCACTGCCCCTTCAAACTTAAGCCACGCCCCCTTTCCTTCCTCACTATGAACAGGTTGACTGCGGATCCTACTAGAGTCTGCGTGGGCTGGACCAATCGTGATCCCCTCGTTCCTCCTTTCTTACCGCAATGATAGTCATTACCTGCACGGGCCGACTGATGATACCTTCCACGTAGAGCTAAGTGCCTCTTCCGTCACACAAGGGTTTCATTACTGCCTTGTCTTCTATTTTATTACTGAAGACACCTCTCTATTGGAGTTCAAGCTCTCAACGTGCCATCACTGCAGACACCTCCATAGCTGCCAACATATCTATCAGTGCAGATAACGCCGTCATTGCAAACATATATTACTGGACACCTTCATAATTGCCGACATATATATCACTGCAGACACCTTCATCATTGTCGACATAAATATCACTGCAGATACCTCAATCATTGCAAACATATATCACTGCAGGCAGCTCCATCATTGCAAACATATATCACTGCAGGCATCTCCATCATTGCAAACATAAATCATTTCAGGCAGCTCCATCATTGTAAACATATATCACTGCAGGCACCTTCATTATTGTCGACATATATATCACTGCAGACATCTTCATCATTGAAGATATTTGTTTCACTGCAGACAACTCTTTTACTAGCAGGATGTTTGGAAACCATAGCTGAGTTGATATCTTGCCTGTCTACTGAACTAAGGGTCCCGTGTTTGATACCCAACATGTCCAAGAAACTTTTATTGGCTATATTGGGCCGTCTTTTTTCACAATGATGAGTTAGCGGCCGGGGGACTCAATGACGATTTGACGGCTGAGAGACTAGGTGCTATGCCTGTTATAGAATTAAATTAATGTGCAAGTCCGAAGTTGGTTCAGAAAGTGCGAGTTAAATAACTTGAATAAAAAAAGAATACCAGCCGGATAGTAAGACATACTCTTTACACGAGTAGTAAGTATGTAGTCTACTGTACGATCTGTAACCACAAATGAGATCAACCGAGAAACCATCGATCTAACAGTGGCCCCACACCCACTTTTCTTGGTATGATTAAAAACAAGTTTCATTATTTCTAATCGAACCATAAAACCCGTTCCTAAACTTCTTACATCACTTTATTTTATTAAAATAGTCTCTACAACAGCTCTCTTTTTTCTTTTTATTACCGCGTCTTACTACCTGTTCAGGTTATATGCATATATGGTAATTAATTTAATGGAGTAGGGTCGAGGAAGGCAGCACTTTAGAGGAAATCTACCCGCATTTGCGTGGAAGGAAAGCGAGAAACCATTTAGGAAAAAAAACAACTCTGAGTAGACCCGACCGGGATTCAAGCCCTGATCTCCTCGTCTAGCACGAGGGTGATGCCTTGGACCATTCGGCCACTGAAGCGACCCGCTATCCATGAAACCACAGTCTATAAGTAGTTTGTGCGTTTGAAGTGAGCTGTATGCCGGAAGCTGTCACCCGGGATGAATCATGGCTCATCTATGTCAGTGAAGATCGCGATTCTAGTTGGGCTCAAGTGTTTGATCTCTCGCCAAGACGGGGAGGGGAACTGCCACGTGTACCGTTAGAGAGACAAACTTTCGGGCATCTACATTCTTAGATCCATACCATAGTTTATCAACCGGTCAGCAGGTGTGTCGCCGGAGTTGGGGGAACATAAAAAATAAGTGAGGAAAAATTTAATAAATAAAAATACATCTTTGTAAATCCATAAACTTTTTTTAATTTCACAATTATTAGAATTATAGCTCGGTATTGAGCTTTTAAACACAATTTAATTACAAGTTTCTTATTGATAAAATCTTTACCGAAAAAAACTGATGATGTATCTCGACAATTTTGGTGCTTTGTTCAGTATGCCGTGAGTTGAAATAGGTTGAAATTCACTTAACTAGATTCTAGACACATCCGTTGTCTAGAAAGTGATAAGAAGCCTAGCTTTGTGGGGTTACGGCTGAGCAGAATGCTGTATCATAGTTTCCACGACGACACTCGACCGTCACCCATCCTCTGTCCTAAGTGCCCATTATATCGGCACTACAATACTCCAGGTCTAGTGGTTATTTGTGAGAGTTCCTGTCTAATTTGTTGACAATTTTCAAAGACTATCTTTCACGGACAGATTATAATTTTGAGCAGTAGAATGAGGCATTGATGGGTTAAAAAAATAATTAGACCCTTATTATTATAATCTAAAATTTAAAAAAAAGTTAGATTGTAAAATAACAGGGATGGAAAACACCTTTTTTTTTGCATGGGTCTTACTACCCGTCTGAGCTATCCTCAGCAATATAGTTGCAAATATTCTTAGAAAATGTATAAAGGTAATGCATAAAAATCATTATATAACCATTTCACTTGTAGAATTATATGGTAGTAATTATAATCATAACATAGCAAGGAGAAAGTAAACGTCTGTACATTATTGTACATGACTAGGGAAGCTTGGTAGATCGAAATTATTTTTAGTATGGATACAACCGCATCAGCTATCATATTTGTCATTTTTCAAAATTTACGAATAATACGAATCTACGAATGGTTGGGCAGAAAAACAGCAAAAAATCTTGGTACACCAGTGAATGTTGCGTGCTAGGAAAGAAATCTCGCTGCCGTTATGGGCACGCGTGCCTTAGGTCCACCCACCCAGCAATACGTTACCCCCCTCCCCGAGGTTAAAATGTATGGTTAAAAAACTACCACCCCGTCTTACTACCCGTTTGGGTTATATGCATATGTGCGATTCGAACCCAATTCTCCCTGTCATCGACTGTCTAGTCTATTAAGAAAGAAACACCTTAGACCATGCAAACACGGAAGCAGGTACTAGGAAGCTTGAATTAGAAGAAGTTTATCCGTATTTAGGTAGTGGGAGAGGATAAACCCATTTAGGGAAAATCACTTTCAGTAGCTTACGCACGATCGAGATTCGAACCCTGATCTCCCCGTCATCACTAGGCCAGTATATTGCGTGAATGATGCCTTAACTTAGACCATTCGACTTTTGAAGTTGGTAATTATGTAAATAAATGGTAACACTGTGTTTCGAGTATTATATCAATCATATGCGTACATATAGTTCCAATAGTACAATGTCCGATGCAAAAACTTGGATAAGTATAGAGCAGTGATTCTCAAATGTTTGCTGATGGAGGACCACTAAATGGACCACCGGGGCTATGGGAGATGGAGGTTGGAGTTTGAAAGCTATGTAGGGAAATAAAACTTAATTTTTAGGTTAATCCATTTTGCGACTACAAATATAATAAAATAATTAATTTATTAAATTAAATGTAGAAAAAAGTATCATATAAATACATTGAATTAGCAAGTTAAATTTTTTTTGATTATTTTTCACATTTTAAACCGTCTAATGTTTTATAAATAATTGTTCATATAAACCCGCCTCAACGTAGTAAGCTAACGCACTAGTTTCGTGTTGAGCTAGACTGCCGAGGACGGAGAGATCGAGGTTCGAATCTCGCTCGGGCGAACTGGGGGTGTTTTTTTTTCCTAAATGATTTTTCCCTCTCCCTCCACGCAACTGCAGGTTAACTTCATCTATATTCAACCTTCCATATTCCTAACCCATTAGTGTAATTAGTACATAAGCGTATAGCCCGAACGGGTAGTAAGACGCGTTGATGATAGTAGTAATAACAATAATAATAATAATAATAATAATAACAATAACAACAGTAATAATAATAATAACAACAACAATAATAATAATAATAATAATAATAATAATAATAATAATAGTAATAATAATAGAGTAAACATGACGTTAATGACACATTCAACCACCAAGCGCTTTAGTCGATACATGATTAAGAGAAGTAAACTAAAATGAGTTTTATTGGAATTTATTTGATAAGGTTTAAGTTATTAGCATCCTTGGAGAAATTAAATTGAAAAAGGAACTTTAAAACTTGGAATATCTAGATTTTACCCTGCAACTTCCTTCCTAACCCAAAATAACCTGAAGTTGCAAAATATAACAGACAAACAAACAAAATAATCAGAGTGGGGCGTATGAGTCGAACAGAGTAAATATGATCTGAGAGCATATAATTGTTACTCAGCGACTCGCAATACACCTGGTTGCGGAAATTAAAAAAGGCAACTGCCTTCCTCATTAGTTTACAGTAGAAGCTATTAATGTTTATACCTCAGAATGTTAATCAGAAGATTAAAGTAGAATATAAATGTGATGTTGCAATTTAATTTTAAGCATTAGTTATTGTTACAATGAATAGTCATCCAAGAAAGAGATATTAAAATATATTTAAAAAATCTATATTAAAGAAAAATCCGAAGTACGTCTAAGTTAATATTTAAGTTTTACTTTGTATTATAATTTAAGTTCCTCGTGGTAACTACATAAATTATGTTAAAATTTTGCTTAATAAACTTTAATCTATCCTCACACACATATTTGGAGGCAATAAATATTATGAATACAATAAACCAATATTAAGTCCTAAATAATTAGTTGCCCAGAGACCAACAATAATAACTGGTCCTGATAATAATAAAAAAATTAAATTCTTCCAATTTGAGAGAGACCCATGGTTAACATAAACTCAAGATGCACTCCAAACCTTTTGAATAAACCAAGCTATATGTGCAAGATACCTTAACAATAAAAAATATGTCCCTCGACAAGTCTCAAACATAACGAGAACAATTTAAAGTTTTCATAACTTTCTGGAACTTACTTTGACAACAGAATATTAATTTAAGAGCCTAGGCAGCAAATAAACAGTGCATGTAAAATTTGGCATAGTGGCCTAACTCAAATAATATGACGAACAGTATAACAATATAGAACGTTTGATGATGTAATCGTCCCGCGATTGGGAGCCTATTATAATTAAATTGAATGTTTGATGATATAACTGGTATTTAAAGCTCCGTGGTCGAGCGCCAATTATTATATTATGGTATTATTCACATATAGTTGCCCCGCGATTGGGCGACAATTATGATGATATGGAATAATATTAGATATAATTGGTATTTATATCTCCGTGTTCGAGCGCCAATTATTGTGATATGGAATGTTTGATATAAATACAACTGTTTATGTTGTACACGCTTTATTTAACTAATTATTTCTTTCTTTACACTTTGTTGAAATTAAACTATGTATCAACTGTGATTACTTTTCACTTTATCGTTGACACACATTTTCTATATCTACATCTACGCTCGCTAATTCAGCGGCACATTCTGTCTACGTCTACTCTCGCTATTTCTGTGACACTTTCTGTACGTCTACTCTCGCTAATTCAGCGGCACATTCTGTGTGTTTACTCCGGCCCTCTCTCTACGTCTACTCTCGCTAATTCTGTGACACTTTCTGTACGTCTACTCCGGCCCTCTCTCTACGTCTACTCTCACTCTTTCTACGGCACATTCTGTATATCTTCATACGCACATTTAGCTTATATGCGGACGTGTCCCTTGCTTCTTGGACCTCTCGTGACACTGTCAAGAGTAACCAATCAGGTACGTCTCTGCAACAAGTGCATTGAAAGCTAGCTTCCTATCGGATATAGGGAGCTGGCTTTTCTTGCTTGTTTGTTAAATACTGCGGAGTTATATTGTACCTAGTCACCACTTCTCCTCACGTTCTCAGCTTATTATCGGTCCACGGCAGTCAGTTTATTTGGTGGTAGAGCATCTCGGGGTAACTTAATATTATGGTGGGGGTAGAGGACGTCGCCNTTATCGGTCCACGGCAGTCAGTTTGTTTGGTGGTAGAGCATCTCGGGGTAACTTAATATTATGGTGGGGGTAGAGGACGTCGCCGATTAAAGAAATGGAACTTGTGAAGTAGAAATTTTAAGTTTTATTATGGAGAAACATTTAAGACATTTGCACTAGGTTAATTAAGGTAAAGATGAAACAGAATACTTATTACATGAAAAGATGATAAAATAATTAATGCCGTGGGCCTTTAGCCACATGGCCTAGTCTTCCTCCAACCCATCTCTAAGCACGTATTAGAACTTTACAATACCCGTCCTTTCTACTCGCGTGCTGATCGGGAAATCTCCCAGCACGTCCTATCGACTCGCGTGCTAATTAGGAAGTCTTCCAGCACGTCTTCACGACTCGCGTGCTGAACCGAAAGTGCCTTGCATCTGACGCTTCCCTTCTACTTAGGGTCAAAAACAGACGCTTAATCGGGGATGCTGATTGGCTAGCTGTTCGCGCCAAACCTCCCTTTCCACTGTGAGGCCACACGTGCAAGACACAGGTGCACCTCACAGCTTCCGGGTACTGATAAGATTAAAAAGCAAGTTAAAAGTAAAAGTAATAAATTTGGATGAAGCTAAGATTCCCACAAAGACTTTACACAAATGAATAATACTAGATTTAAAAGTTAAAGGCCGAAAAATGAAGTTAATGATTTTAAATTTAAAACAAATATTGCTTACAACTTTGGTTAAGATTTAGATAACCTATATTTAATATTAAACCCAACACTTAGATATGATTAAAACATTTGATTCTAACATATAGCTTAAATTAGGCCTAGACGAATGGAAAACAAGGTGTTATAAATTTAGTACTTCAGTATGATCCTATTAACATGTAAATAATGTCAAACTAATTTAATTATTTAAAAGAAATGGTCTAGAGACCTGACCACTTTACAATATTTTGAGAATAATAAACAAGTTTTTATAGTGAAATCCTTTTAGACTATTCTGCGAAAACGCGTGATTCTCCATGGATGAAGTAAAAGGATAATTTACATACGATACTTTAAAGAAAATATACCTTCATCCATGACTTTTTAAATATATGAGAGCAGTCCAAGTCAATTACATTACAACAGCATAATATAATTAGCAAATATTAAGTTTTAACTTAATTCATACAAAACAAATCTTGTATTATAGTAAAGTTCTTACTGATTTATATCTCCATATTAGAGTCTTTGCTAACTTATTTTCTTTCAAAGTCTAGAAATCATGATAATGAAAGCTTAGAATTATATTTCCTTTTTAGAGTATTTGGAAAACATTTCTTAAACAATAAACATGAAAGTTTTGAGAGTATATTATTTTAAACTTTAGAATCTTTGGCAAAATATTCTCCTTGAATATAATCAAAGAACAAAGTGAAAGTTTAATAGTCTTATTTCCACATTAAAGTCTTTGGAAAAATATTATGATCAAATATAATCAAACAACAAAGTGACAGTTTAATAGTCTATTTCCATATCAACGTCTTTGGAAAAGTATTATTATTAAATATTATCAAACAACCTAGTGACGGTTTAGTGATCTATTTCCACAACAGCGTATAACCCGAACGGGTAGTAAGACGCGATGCTAAATAATAATAATTAAAAAATATTTCCACAACAGAGTCTTGGAAAAATATTATCCTATAGTATAAAGTCTCCCAACAAAGCATCTTAACAAAAAGGTGTTTTTAAAATATTGGATAATATGTCCAAAAAGAATTTTGAAAAATGAATCTAAATTTAATTATTACTTTTAAGCCGAAACGGAATTTTGCTTACATTCTTTAAACGCTTCGTACCTCGACGCTACCCACCTGTTTCAAACCGAACAAGTCCCAAGAGTGCTCTTCACTTGGCCGAACAACACTTTATATACTATCACCAGAGAGTTTAGGAATCATGGGGGTGGGGTTTGTGGATGGAGAACATTGGAGAAGCCACGTGGACGATTCTCGAAGCATCTCCATCTTTGTGGAACCTTTTTCCCTGTTCCGCCGACGCTAGCGTCTCCTGGTGGCGGGCCTTGGGAACGCAGTCGTGAAGCTTAGTTTGAAACTCAAGAGTGTTGACATGATGATGTGTGGGACCGGCGGTGTTGGGCGTGTTGCATAGATGGTCAAATAGGGCGACCATGGTGAGTTGATAACTTTGTTATGTAATTTATTCCTGTGGACCGAGGAACGATGGTACAACCTGTTTCATGTAAATAAGAGAAACAATTTCCTGAATAAAATCAAAGAAAATTATTCCTAACGGATTCATTGACTTGAAATTGTTATTGAAAAATGTTCTATATGACATCTCTGGGTTTGTGACCTTGAGGAAAGTATGCCCTAAGCAGGTTTTGTCAGTTTAATTAGGTGGACCTAAAAAAATAGACAAAGTTATTTCAAAATAAAATGTTCATTTATAAAACGCTTTGTTGGAATTTGAGGGACCCTCAATCGTACAGGACCTTACTTCTGCGCGTGCTGCGCCTCTCTCTGCGCCTCTCTCTGCGTCTTTGTCTGCTCAGGTGAATGTTGATTAATTTTGTTAGGACTCACCACTCTTCATCCTTTGCGCTTGATTATAGTATTCATGTTAATCAGCCATCCCTTCCTGTTTCATAAAAGTGACGTAGAGTAAAATATGAATTTCTCAGTTAATTTAGTTAATAAAAAAAACTCTTGGATAATAATTAATTAAATAGTTTGAAAGAGTCACTCTTGATGTATATTAGACTGCCGATGATGGGGAGATTTGGATTCGAATCCCGGTTGAGTGTACTGATAGTAGTTTTTCCTAAATTGTTTCTCGTTCTTCCTTTAGGTAAATGCTGGTGCATTAATTTGATATTCTACCCCCTTAGCCTTACTCCATTAGCCTAATATATATATATATATATATATATATATA
>CABFWB010002090.1:67207-77472 GCA_902151455.1 Timema bartmani | reverse complement strand
TTAAGCGTATAACTCGAACGGGTAGTGAGATACATTAAAAAAAAAGCTAGCTAATGCAATTATTTCAGTTTAACGAGAATACTCTGATATTAAAAGAAACTTAAAATAACCGCTGCTATACTATTTTAAAACAAGTCCTCGCAGGTGCGAGTTGTGTCAGACTCGTGTGTGAATGTGTGGGAGAATGTGCGTTTGGATGCATGTGTGTTTCACTTTTATTTCCGGAACAGTTTTCTCTCCTCGACTTTTATAGTCCCACAAATAATAATAACCGCTCCTCTATAAGTGGAGTACCACTAGCAACGCTCCCAAGGAATGATTCTGGTCCAAGTGGTCCGGTTTGTGTTTGCTGAGTTAAAGGGGCCGCCTACCGTAGTGCAGACGTCAAGAAATCTCGCACTGTTAGATGGCTCACTCTAAAAAGAAGTTGTAAGAGATTAACATGCCCCAAGAGTTTCCCATCCTGGGGTCCAAGAAGAGTCCTATTGGACATAGCAAAAACAAAAGTTTTAAGTAATTTTTATTTGTATTTTCACATCATATAAAAAAATATTCACTATTCACAATTTGCTTGGATATCTGTTTTTACTTTTCATATCAAGAGAAAGTATTGTAATCGTAAAAATTTTGTTCTTCGAGATTATGATCAATCTTCGTTTTATGCGTGTCCGAACCCAAAATAAGTGGATTTTACAATTTCTCTCTTTGTTTGTCTGCCTATCCCTGGTCACAAATTTGAAACAGTTTTATGGAGTTGTACAAACTTTATATTTAGATGTTATAGGGCAATACCCTTAAGACATTTTTTTTCTTTCTGACCTTAGGCCACAGACAAATAATATACCCAGACACTTTGCCTTCAGGTTAAAATAGTTGCACTGCTTTTGCCAGTTTGAGTCCCTCAACACTAGGATCGCTACGCTCAATCCTATTATCACACATCACTAACACTAGCGAAGCCCATTGTTGAAGGACTTAAGCTGGCAAACGGAGTGCAGCGAAAACCCATAAGGTTGAGCGTCTGTTTATTTTATTTGTCTGTGCCCTAGGCTTCAAATTGATGGTAGTTTACTAATAAGTGATTTTTTTAAATTACAATTTTTTCAAAAATGGCTCTAACGATTTTGTTTAAAATTGATAACTAGGGACTGCCTGACAACACTGTATATCTACTTGCATTCTAGGTAAAAAAATTATTAAGGGGTAATTGTAATGATATATATTTTCCCTTTCTTAATATTCCAAATCAAAAGTTTCCACCCTTAATATATTTCAAGTTAATGAACAATTTTATAATAGTAAACTTAATGAATCCTTATGTGCTATAAAATCTTCTTTTCTTGTTTAACAAACGTGGGTGGTCATTTCATTTTATTTTTTATGTGTCGAAAACAAATCTCTTGTCACCGGCTTAACACCCCACTTCTGAGTATTTGTGAACAAACCACTCCCAAATAACCTTGTTTCTTTCTCTCGTTTCAAAAAGCTTGCGAATTAATGGTGAAATCTCATGAAATTGGAGAGTTCTGGAAGCCTTCTTCTCTGACTAAATATAAGGAAAAACGGCTCTTCTAAGGTCACTTCTCACTTGACCTGCAACCCCGCTGTATGTACTGTAAGGTCTGCGGCGCGCTAGGATCAAAATTTTCAAACCTTAAGGTGGGGTGCTAGTGACCGCGAGTTTAGTGCATTAATTTTGCAGTTTTTATAGCATAAACATTTTTTGGCCAAAATAAATGAAATTTTTCTTCTATATACTCATAGAGCTTAGTTTTCTGCACATGCTAATCTCAACAGTTGTTGAATATCTGTCATGAGCACAGTGGCATTTGGTGACAAGCTTTTTAAATGAAGAGGAAAAGTTGTCATTAAATTTCAGAACACCTTTGAAAGATATTCAAGAACTGTTGAGATTAGCATGTGCATAAAACTAAACTCTATGTTTCTATAGAAGAAAAATTTGATTTATTTTGGCCAACAAATGTTTATGTTATAAAAACTTCAAAAATACTTCCCTAAGCTCACGCTCACTAGCACCCCATCTTAAAGCTGCCACGTGTAAAAAAATATTTTATTTTCGACCGTGATAATTTCTGGATCAAGTGTTACTTCAGTTGAATAAATTAAACATAGTTAAAATACCTATGTTTACATCATAAAATAGACTTGGTGTTCAAATTGTGTAAAACTACAGCAGCACGTAACAATTCATAATCTCAAAACAAATAACATCTGTTTACCATCGCCATTCAAAATTTGCTGCACTCTGTTTCTACTTATTTATGTGAAAAGGGAATTTTCACAATGGTAAACATTAAAACGATCGACTTTTATTAAACCTTCGTTTGCCGGTGCTAGAAGCTCTGAAAACTTGCCTTGTCTCAAATCTAGGAAGCTAGACTTAGGGGACGTCCATAAACCACGTAACGTTTTTTTCTTATCTTTTTAGCCCTCCCTCCCCCCATGTAACACCATGTAGACATTTAGCCTAGCTCCCCCTTCTCCCAACCTATGTTACGTAACATTTCTCACCAAAAATGAATGCCATTTTTTCATAGGGAAGTTTTGTGATACTAAAGGCGGGATTCAGATTTAATATTTCTTAAAATCCATTTTAAATCCTAGTTATAAATTATTTTAGAGAGTATTATTATTTATAAAGACTAGAGATGTCTCGATACCTGTTTTTCTCGATTCCGATTCTTGAACATTTCCTTTTTCATTATTTTTCCAAGAATTATTGTATAGAATATCTGACGTGCCTGATACCCTACTCCCCTCTCAATGCGAAACTTGGACTCGATCATTACAACACATGTCGTTTGAACTTTAATCTCACAATCTTATAGAAATTTACTAAACACACTAAAATTCTTCAAAACTGAAAATCAAAACAAAACATTCAAATAAACTCAAAATTAATACAATAAATTGCGGATTTTATAACGGAAAGAAGAACACATTTCACAGGTCACAAATATTTTAAGTCGTTCGCCATAGCTGATCCTACACACGTTAGCTCGTCAGAAATTAGTGATGAAGTTTTGACAACGATGTATCGATAATCTAGTGAATCAAAATAAATCAAACTTTTTTTTGCTCAATTTTTATTAACTATCTCGATTTTTGTTCTATTTTTATTATACTTGTCATATTTATAGAGCTAAATAAAACATTCAAAATTGAAAAGCGACAAAGAATATAATTACAGGAGAGCAGACATTTTAATTTGATATGAATATCGTATCTTTCGATGTACACGTTGAGATATATCAATTAATGATAGATATATCGATATATTGCGGAAAATTGGCATCCCTAGTCTACGTATTATATATTGATTATTTGTTTGGAATCGATTAATATATTATGACAGTATCACTTACCCATTACTTAAAAAATAGTGTCAAAGTTGTTAAGTTTTTACCTCTTGTTACTGTCATAAATAATGTCAGGTCGTATTATATTTGAGACCATTTATTTTTCATGTAGAACACATCAAAATGTTAGGGTCGTATTATATTCGGGGTCGTACTATATTCGGGCTACTACGGTATATTTACAATTTGCCGGCATTCAAGTGAAACGGCAACTAAACTAATATGAGAGATAATCTATTATTACCTATTTTGAATGTTGCAATTTTGTTTAGTCACCAATTTTATTTAGAGCTAAGAATCGAATTAGCGAGAATCGTAATATTAAGATCGATTCTCGATTCTTTCGATACCAATAAGAATCGAGTGTATCGAGGTATCGAAGAATCGAGTTTGACAGCCCTAATAAAGACAAAAATACGTCAAGATATAGTTCCTCAGGATCATGAGGAAAAACCTCTGCTATATTTATGTTATGGATGCCAGTGTTGCGATCTGAGTAAGAGCCAGATGGCACTACTATGTGCTGACTAGGATGGCCCTTTTCTGTAGTGGAGCTACATGATGATGTTAAAGTGCCCACATCTGATGCTTGACGCTGGGGGAAGATCTCTTTATTAATATTGTGCACTTTTTTTGATGGTCATATTATTATCATATAGAGAGCTATTTAAACAACGCCAGGCATACAATGTTTCTAGATTATATTTTGGATTAATCTACAATTTTACTTTAGTTAACTTATCAATTCCTAGACTCATGTTTCGTCCCAACATTGATCCTGGATCCTGGCTTCACTCTCGAAAAAGACTATATGGCCAATGAAGCGGAGATCGGGGTTTGAATACCTGTCGGGTATACTCAGAGTGTCTTTTCCTAAATGGTTTTATAATATCTCTCCACGTTAATGAGAGTAGATTACCTCTAAAATTCTACCTTCCTCATTTCTGCTCCATTAGATAAATATACTAAAAAATAACTAGAATAACTACAATTTGTCTATATCACCCTACAAAATGTATACTAAAAAGGTAGAATTTTAAAGAAAAGTGACCAGCATTTGCATGTGGGGAGATCAGAAAACCATTTAGTAAAAGCAATGCTCAGTAGATCTGACTGGTAATCGAATCCCATCTCCTTAACATCAGCCGTCTAGTTTACTAAGAGACTGACAATTTAGCCAATGCGGCAACCGTAGAGGGTGTATAATAGGTGCATTTATATACAAACACACTAATTTATCAGAAGGGAAAAGACTTTAATTCACCTACTCTTTGAAAATAATTAATGATATTTGAAGCTTTACTTTTCATAACATGTTGCTGGTACGAATAAATAACACTATTGATGGTGTGGTAAAAAAATATATATATTTTAAATTTATTAGGTATGAATAAATTAATTTTATTTAATTTATATATATTTTTGGGTGCCAACTACCAACCACTTTTATTTTGTGAGGTAGGTAGATTTTTTTATATTAAATAAATTTATCCCTAGAAAATGCTCAGCGGTAAGACAAAAACCCTTTCTCTCAAGACTCCTGGACTTAACCTAAGGTTTTTACTTAAGTTGGACACTTACAATAATGGACGGCATATTTTCCTGGAGCAGATTATTATTCTTGACATGGACACCCAACCTACTGAAACTATCTATAAATGAAATGTAATGTTCAAAATACAATGTAAATTAATATTATAAATAGATAAATTACACTATGAAATTTATAGTGTGTTTGTAATTATTGTTGAAGAGGGAAAAAACCCTTTAAATTAACCCTACCGTACCTAATAAGGCATGCCTCATATGTTACAAAATTAGTAAAAGTATTGTTGGGGCAATACTTAAAAAAAATGTAAGATTCTCACTTGAATTGTGATGACAAAATAATAGTTATTAATTATGATACATAAATAGTCTTTTGGATGAAATAACACTAGGTTTGAAATATTTGTAAAGCATGTTAAAATAATGAGTTCTTCAAAAATGTAATTTAAACTCCAAGTAACTGGATGATGCTAGATGATAAATCCCGTCTCACCCAATAATGTAGACTGAGGATTTCTGGTGGCAATTCTTTTTTTTTTAGTGGCTTATATTTTATAATATCCCCATGAAAACTCACGTTTATCCTTCCTTGAAGGTCAATCCTTACTTTTGACGCAGTTTTTATTCCCGAAAGTGATAATTCACTATATAAAATTCAATATTAGAGGACTGCCCAAATTGGGTCCTTCCTTAATTTTTTTTACAACTTTTTCGAGTCAACAAAACAAAAACATTAACAATCCACAAATATGTTATTTCTTTTTAAAAATAATTTCCGGCCTAGGAGTAAACTAGTTGCCGAGATTTAAAAAAAAATCTTAACTCTTTAGACAGTGAAAGTATTATTATAAAAATAACTTAATATTATAATTTGACAACATAAATCATCTTTAAAATTAATTTGAATTTCGCATCAAAAATCCCAAACGAGAATAATAATAATCATCTTCCACTAGGGGCAATTAATTCTTCAAATGACAGCCAGATGTTATAAGCGTTCAAGAACATAAAATAAATTAATATCATAATAGTTCCGAAATAAACCACTCTCTAAAGCAGATAGCGTTAAAATCATATACCAAAAAAAAAAGGCATGGCAGGTTGGCAGTTTATGAATCAAAATAAAGAAAGAAAATTTAATATAGTGAAATAAAGGTAAGTAGATTATGTATATATAATATTTATTTTAGCTGTGAATAAATAATTAATATTTGAAACTTTAGAATTTGTGATTTTAAAAAAATGGTAAAGTTTTCAACGTAACTACATTTTGAAAGACTAAGTCAACGACTATTACATTTATATAATAATTAATTATTTTAGCAAAATGGACTCCTCAAACTTGCCTTGAGATAAATTCTATACTTTTGCTTCTTTCCATTTCACTTCATCTTTTTGAGACTCTTACACTGTTTTTTTTCTAAATAGGCCTACCGCTTTTTATACGCAAGCAATGAAAAAGTCTCCTCTTTTTGAAGACATTATTTTTGTTTTTGTACAAACACGAGCGATTATTCACGGTCTATGTAATAGAATGTGTAGTAGGAATCTAAATTATACTCAAACTCAACTATACTTATAAATTATGGCCACTTCGACTGACAGCTGTTATCCAACTAAAAGCACGTGAGGGGGTCAATATATTGAACAAATTTAAACAACTGCGGTGAGTATAAACATGTTACTGTCATGCACAGGGAAATATGTGTTTTCGAATGTGCTTGACTTTGGTAGTCTCGGGCAGACAATAACACCTAAGCGCATTCGAAATATTAATAGTCAAAAGTAAGTGCTAAACTTGCATTTTCAACGCCACAGATATTCGGAAGTTATCCATAATCATGTTTATCAAAGGTGAACACATGAACAATAATATTATTTTTGAACATTAGAATTTGAGTATAAGATCTATGCTACGTAACACTTTGATGTAGCCCATCCTCCCCCCCCATTTCAAAGCGTTACGTGGTTTATGGACGACCCCTTACGCCTATGAATGTGTCGGCTCAACGAACACACTACCAAATGGATAAAAGCCAATACACTAAATTTAAATCAAAAAATTAGTACCACCTCTCACTGCTAGAAAGAACTAGTACGATGTTTTGACTGAGGAGGAAGGGGTCACAATATATTCCATTCACTCTTTTATTCAAAGTCGCCTGTTATTTTTAGCACTGCATCCTTCTATCCATCCGGATTATACGCATATGTACTAATGATGCTAGTGATATATGGATTAAGAAGGTTGAATTAATAGGAAGTGTACCCGTATTTGCTTGGTAAGAGAATGGACATTCACTTAGGGAAAAAACACCCTTAGTACACCCGACTGGGATTTGAACCCCAATCTCACCGTCACCAACAGTTAAATATTGTGAGAGTGATGCCTTAATTCTTCTTTTACTAAAGTAAAAAATACTACATTTTATAACGTGATATTTGGGGATCTAGCATAATTTGGAGGATTTTTACATGTGAGGTTAGTTTAGCAAATTTGTACTCTTTCTTTGACATGGATCAATTCTGCAAAACTGTTTAATTTGCGCACCCGATGTATGCAATGTTTGACAGAATATATGTGTACATGTTAACAGTAGTTTTCTATCGTGAAAGGAAACCAAATACTCGAGATATCTCGACTTACAGACACACATTTATCAACAATAATATGAAAATGACTTTGACATAAGATTTAAAGCCTGATAGTAACACCATTCTCACAAATAAAAGGTTTCAAAATTTTGGTTCAAAAATATAACGTTAGTATTATGGTTTTATCTGAGGGACCTTTTTTCTTTTTGTAATATTAATATAGAAGATGGAATTATATTTACTTTAGAGAATTAAAACACATTTTTTTTAATGTGGCCCCCCTCAGTATTTTTAACGTTCAATGTGGCCCTTATGATCATATGAATATGACACGTCTGCCTTAAACCATTAGATCACTGAGGTGGGTAAAGTCGTATGATGGTCGGGAGAGGAGAGACATATAAATTGAGGAGCCCACATACTTTCAAAGAAACATTGACTTGGTTTGTAAGACACTAGCTTTCCTGGGAGAGGGATGTTTGCTACTAATTAAAACCTTTAGTTTTATTAGCTAGGATGGTGACACATTAGCTTGTATGTACATCCTATCCCCATCCTGCTAGAATTACATCCTTCTTACTCCCCAACCTCCGTCTCGATCAGGAAATATCCAGGACTCGATCCTTCATTGTCACAAGTCTCAGGCTCTGATCCTTGCTTGATTGATGGACCACTTGTGCTCTGCCCTCGGTTCGATAACCGATTATCTACCATCAATCATGGGCTAGGAGACGTTTCACACCAGCTCAGATGGTTGTTGCTAGTTCAGCGCTAGAGGGGGGAATAGGGTGGGTCACATACGTCAGTCAGGATTACGTCCTATATGAATGACGGGATCCTATCCAGCACTGTGAAGGTTTAGGTTGATTGTCTTCAAGGTCTCAACTGTGGCCGAGAACGTTCAGACAAATCGGCGCTAGATAGTGACTCAGATCCCGGTAAGATCGAAAAAAATAATTATAACTTTATTTACAAATTATTCGTAGTTCATTATAGGTGTATAGTACGGGTTGGGAAGTTGCCAAACTTGCTCGAGGCATTGTCATTAATACAATTAGTAGTCAAGTGCGATCACTTCCAGAATGTATTATGAGCCCACTGCACAGTAAAATAAATGGTACGACACAATCGAACACACTTTCTCATATAGTATATTATAGCTTGGAACAAAATTTTCAAAAGTAAGAACTCACTAAACTTTAAGTTGATGTTCCTCAGAAAACAAATAAGCTACATTATCTACACTCTTTATATAAATTTTGAACAACATATGTTTATCAAATGAAGGGTACAGGGGGGAAGGGGGAAAGTTACCCTACAAATATTTTCAGTACAACAAATTTTATATCTCAAACCCCATAAGAACTTCAGCAAATACTTTCTTTTAATTAATTTAAATATGACAGTCCTTTCTTAACCATAATCTAAAATGTATTTGAAAGGTTTCACGATTTTCTAACAGATGGAAGGATTACCTCAATTTGAGTTAAAACTGAACCTTCCGCCATTTTCCTCTGTACACTTAAAATTTCAAATTAAAAAAAAATCAGCCATTTTTAAACTACCCTCAAATTATTTTTAGTTTAAAAAATGTTAACATTCTTATTTATCATGAAAAACAATTCCTAGATATCCATTTCGGACTAAATCTCCAAGGACATTCTTGAAAAGTTTTAAATTTTCTAATATTTGTCATAAATAAACTACCTTTGAATTAATATATTTAAAAAATAAACTTACCTATTATTAATAATGTAAAATAGACCTCAGATCTCAATTTTGAACAAAATCGTATTATCTATTTCCAATAAAGGCAAACATATAAAATTATGTGTAACGTATTGTAAAAAATTGTGAGGTGCCAATTTGTAACCAAATCGTTGAGCCATTTTAAAAATATTTCAATTTAAAAAAATATCGTCATCAGTAAACTAATGTTAAACGAATTTTCCCCGAAAATAAAGTAGGCCTATTCAATTTTATTTATCATGTCAAACTCTCCCCAGATATACATTTTAAGAAAAATCGTTATACCCATTTTCGAAATAATTTAAATTCGATAGTCGATACTTATTATTCAGAGTCAGGTGCACTATCCGTGCGGCCCATTTCTGGGTCTTACTGTAGCCCGTGCCTACAGCTTTTTAACTATTTTGTTTGAAAAAATATTATTTGCACCAGTGGGCACGTAGCCTAAGGCGTAGGTCTCGTCTCATTTGACGTTGACAGAAGGAGGTCGGGAATTCCAGATATATTTTTTCTAAGGGATTTTTTATTCTAGCTACTCGCTAATCCGGGCACATTTCCTCTGAATCTTACCTTAACCATCTCTTTCCTATTAGTGTAAAACATGATAGTAGCTCGGAGGAATGGTAAAGTGCAGATCACAGAAAAGCAAGAAATAAAATATTAGTATATAATTAAAAGTTGTTCATAATACCGTACTTTCTCTTTGGCTGTAACGTCGATTGACTTCAGTGTACGGTATATGCGGCTAATTTTACTACTAGACTGCGCTTGCATTAGTTCACTCCCCCTGAGCTGGGATCTACCAATAAATCCTTGTGGCAATGATGTCACTTGAGGCAAATGTGTTGCAGGTTACAGTAGACATTGCTCCGCTTGATGATGTGCGGTCTTGAAGTAATGAGTATCTTGTGTCCAACACTATTTAGAGACAAACTATCCCTTGGTCAATACGAGGAGCAAGGCCGTAGTCAGTGGGGGGGGGGGGGGGGGGGT
>CABFWB010002090.1:42827-66593 GCA_902151455.1 Timema bartmani | reverse complement strand
GAGAATAGGGGAGGAGACAAATGTCTGGCCAATCTTCAAATTATTTTAATTAACTTATTGATGATAACAAATTGAAGTATGATTTATGAACATAACGGGTCTACAAAGGCTCGCGTTCATTTGTTTATCTAATACTCTTTTTTAGCACCGCGTCTTACTACCCGTTCGGGTTATACGCCTATGTACTAATAACGCTAATGTGTTAGGCATGAGGAAGGTTGAATTTAGATGAATTGCACCCGTGAGAGTGGAAAACTATTTAGGAAAAACTGCCCTCAGTGCAACCGACTGGTATCGAACACCGATTTCCCTGTCATCGGCAGTCTAGTCTATTGCGAGAGTAGCGCGTTAGACCATTCGGCCACCGAAGCTCGTTTGATGATATTTCTGGTGTTAACGCCCCTAGGATAAATTAATATTAAGTATAAACGTTGACATTTGGGATATATATATATCGATTACATTATAGTTCCATTTTAACAGTTGAAATTATTTTACAGAAATAATGATTGAAAATTTTTCAAAACAGAAAATTTTCTGGAAAAAATATAGGGAGAACTTTCCGTCTCACATCTCTAGTTTGCATGGCGAGGGAAGTCTGCCAGTGTTAAGTTGGCATTTGTTAGTGAATATAGCAGTGTTATGTTGGAATTTGTTATGTCAGTTTTATGTTGGCATTTGTTAGGGAATATGGCAGTGTTAAGTTGGCATTTGTTAGTGAATATGCCAGTGTTATGTTGGTATGCAAAGGGAAGTCTGCTAGTGTTATGTTGGCATGCAAAGGGAAGTCTGCTAGTGTTATGTTGGCATGCAAAGCGAAGTCTGCCAGTGTTATGTTGGCATGAGGGAAGTCTGCTAATGTTATGTTGGCATGCATAGGGAAGTATGTCTGTGGTGTTTTGGCATTTGTTTGGGAATATGGCAGTGTTAAGTTGGCATTTTTAGTAAATATGGCAGTGTTATGTTGGCATGCATAAGGAAGTCTGCCAGTGTTATGTTGGCATGCACTTGGGAGAGCACGATGTCAACTTGTGTTGTGAAGTTTCGACTCAACTCACGGCCACTAAGTGGTCAATGTTTAGACCTAATAAGACTTGATTAGGGGGCAAGAAGGAATTCTTGCGAGTCATCCTAGTCACTCTGTCTGTCAGTGCAAGAGTGACACGTCTCACGTATAGACGCGCACTTTCTAAACATGGGACTCTACCAGCAAGACTAACAGCAGCTGGCCCCCAAATACCAGAGAAAAAAATATTTTAAACAGGATGAACCATGTTTGACAAATATACACTGTTGACTTTCAGATATGTTTTGAATGCTTTTAAATAAAGACTAGCCTTTATTAAGTTTCGGAATTATTCCAGAAGTTTTGCAAATATTTTGAAATTAGCGGGAAATAATATCCTGAGAGCCGCTAGACAATTTTATTAATATTTCGAAGGTCTCGGAAATCTATCAATTATTATTGAACATCTTAGGAATATTTTGAAACCCTTAAATAAATATTGTTTATCTTGTCTCTTGTGTGGTTTTTCCAAGCATAGAACATCGAAAGCGGACAAAGGGGAGAAACCTCGTATCAAAAGCGCACGAGGATATAGTTCAAAAGTTCACCTATACCTTGTATCAAAAGCTCACAGGGAAAAAATAACTGCATAACGTGGCAACAGGGCAAACATCTTGTGCCCACAGTGATGGCGGGAACGAGCTAGCATGCTGAATGTAACTATCCTAAAGTCTGTTCACCGTAGGAATTGTTTTCTAGAAGGCCTTTTTCCCTACCAGAAAGCTATTATATAGTAGGATATTGGTAGGAAAAAAGACCTTTCAGAGAGTAATTCCAACCGTGAATGGAGTATAAATATAATTATTGACACACGGTAATAGTTCGTTTGGTGGTAGGTTAGGTTAGGTTAGGTTAGGTTAGGTTAGGTTAGGTTAGTCAAATGTCAACAAGCGGTGTTGCCAAACGGGGCTCAGAGACTACAAACAATGGTGCGATTTTGATACGTCTACCTTGGGCGCTTCTGATATACTTCAAAGCAGATACAGAAATTCGGTCTGTGCGCTTCCAGTACGTAACCTTTTTCAAGGGTTATTTATTTGTAACGCACATATAGTTACAAGAATTACTACACTATTTTATTGGCGGCCTGAGATAAAACCGGAGCGGAGCTACAAATTTTTCTGACCTGTGTAAATATTGTCTGGCCACCACAATCCTCCATCTTACACACTCTATCCTTTTACTTACCTTCTGGACATGTTTATGTTCATTGAAACATTACAACCTTAGCTAGGGATAGATTTTACGAACTCTTTATTAACTCGAGTCGTAATCGCTGCGCTGATGGCCATAGTATAATATTGATCAAATTTTTACAGGCCAAAAAATATCCAGCACAATGTGCAAACAAGTTCCCGCGTTGTGACCCCCAGTATTTGTCGGCCTCGGATGGAACCAGAGTCCAGTAGAACTGTAGCAATCAGTGAACCTCTATGACCACTCGGCCACTCCTCGTGACAGTACCTGCCGACCTACTTAGCTGTAATGAGCTGATGTATAGTGAGTGAGTATTGGGTGATATGAGTTGCTGTTAGCAAGCAAGTACCGAGATCCGCAACAAGTCTCGTGTACCAGCCGGGATTGGAACCGGTTCCGTCACTAGAACTTGCCAGTATGTGTCACGCGTGTGCTGCCAGCAGAGTACAGTCGGTAACTGAAGTTTAGGTCATGGAGACTCTAGCTTTACAAGGTAGTCAGGCGTGGTCTAAGCACCTGTCCTAATATTTATCTAAATAAATGGGACAACACGACCACACATACTTTCTTATAATTATAGTAAGCCTATATTATATTTTGGAACCAAGTTTTTCAAAACTCACTTATCAATATTATCCTTTGTTAAAGCTAGAATTAAAACCATGACCTCCCCTCAAACAAGCGCGGACTCATGGGGGAGGGGGGTCAAAAGGTCAGTTGACCTCCCTGGGAAAGTTAGAAAATTAATACAAAAAATAAAATGAAAGTACAAATTTTAGAAAGAAAATACTACACAGATAAATTTTATACAATTTTTAATTTTAAGCCGGGTCCACACGTGCGCTATTCATCCACGTTTATTCAATGTTCGAAATGACTCACGCAAGCATGACAAAAATAATCGTTTTCATGTACTAATATGTGTCGTGCATAGCGAGTAACGAACATTGTTCCGCATAGAGACGGTAGACTATCACACAACAGAGAAGACTAATAATCGCCTGAGAGCAGTTCATCCACGAATACCAAACATAGAATATGTGTGGACAGCAGGAGCGGCGGAACTGTTGGGGACTACGCCTCCCTGGAAATGATTTGCCCCTCCCTGAAATAAATTCCCTCCTAAATATATTTTAAATCCTCTGACATTATCGAATGTGAAGCTGAAACATGGTCTTAAAATTAAACTCCAGATTACTTCTAGATGCATTATATTGTTGAAAATTTGCCGGAGAAGACCACTTCAAACAACTACTTAACTGGAGGCATCTAACTGGCAGAAAAAGTCAGGGGAGGAACGCTCTAAATAGCTTCCAAGGTCATCCAAATTTCAAAAATGTCTTGGGGAGGACAATTCCTAATTCTGAAATTTCTGAAAGAAATCAATTTTCAAAATTTGATTGATGAAAGACCACTTCAAAGATTATCTTCTAGAGTTATCTAACTATCGTAAAAAATTAAGGTGAGGATCACTCAAAATAGCTTCGAGGGGCATCTAAATTTCAAAAAATGTCTAGGTGAGGAACACTTTAAATGGCTTTTAAAATAATATAATTTTAAAAAAACAAGGCGAAGACTACTCATAGCTTCTATGGTGAACAATTTTTTACAAAATTGTTACAGGGCCACTCCAAATAGTTTATAAAAACTATCTGATTTTAAAAAATTGGAGAGGCTGACCACGGTTTAAAACATACATAAGATCAGAATATGAATGAGAAACTATTAAATNGTAGGTCCTCCATTTCATCTGAAAAAAAACACCCTACCATTACACATTAGCGTAAGTGCCTACAACCCGAACGGGTAATAAGGCGTGGCGCTAATAATAATAATAATAATAATAATAATAATAATAATAATAATAATAATAATAATAATAATAATAATAATAACAACAACAACATCAACAACATCAACAACAACATCAACAACATCAGCAACATCAACAACAACAACATTGTAAGTAACTATGTTATTTATAATCATGAACCCCCTATGAAGATGATTTGGATCCACCCCTGCCCTCAAGGTATGACTATATGACATAATTATAACTATCAATTTTGACCTATATCCAACAAACCATTTTTGCTGGAGTCCCAAGTACAAACATACAAACATTATNCTATATGACATTATTATAACTATCAATTTTGACCTATATCCAACAAACCATTTTTGCTTTAGTCCTAAGTACAAACATACAAACATTATTATAAAACCCTGTTTTTTTGTGTGTGTTTTTTGGCACATAGAACGTCAAGCGCCATCATTATCCTTAGGAAGAAAACTCTCGTGATTCCAATACCTTCTCTATATGATAAAGTAAAAACACCTGTTCTGGTTTTATGCGGTACCAGTCCCTCACCCTCCGTTGTTGGCACCCACGAGTCTAGCGAACTCGGGGTCCCCTCCCACGAGAGAGAGCACTAACCTTGTCTGTTGGAAATAGTTCCAGGAAGTACAGGATGGAATTGTTGATGAGTTAACAACTCTCGCCAACCAGCGAATGGCAAGACAAAGTAATGGTTATTAATGGTTGTCAACCCTAGAACTTCCACTTACATCCAGAAATGGCCGTCTATTTGAACTTGAAAGTACAGATCCAATGTTTTCAAGACGCTGTGACGTGCCTAAAGAGTCCGTCTCAACCTTTGGATAACACCTACAGTTCGAACCAGATGTCACATCGGGATTTTATTGTATGCATTCTATTTTAAAAATACATTGAAACTAAGACTCAATTGCGGATTCGGGGGTGGGGGTGGGGGATCAACCCCTTCCCCCTCCCGCATAGAACATAATTAAACATATTGAAACCAATATCTTAATGTTGTAAAGAATGACTACCCCCCCCCACCCCCCTCGTCTTCTCTCCTACATGATTTAATCAATAATTCTTTCAACTTAGCTATAGTGTGCAGAAAAGAAAGTGACTTAAAACTAAAACATTTCATTAATTAGATTACTAAGTTTAGTTTAGTTTGATAATCAATTATTTGTATTAAAATACATATTTTATCTATAGATACCTACTAACACATTTTAGGCCCATATAAATATTTAATACATTTATTAAGAACAGTACTTTTTTATTTTATTTAAACTATACATTTGTTACTCAATATTGTTATTCTTTCAAGTCCTCTTTTTATTATTATAATTATTAATTAAAATTATTTCTATAAACTAGCAATATTATTACTATTATTATTATTATTATAATTATAATTACTATAAATTAAAATCGTGATTAATTAAGATTATTAAATTCATACTTGAAGGAACCTTATGAAAACCAATCGTCCCCCTCGACAACAAGCTGGATCAGCCCTTGCTTAGCCAGTGAAACCGCTGGGTCATATTTAAAAAATACCAGAAAACTTAAAAATTATAATATAATAACTAAAACATCATTTCACTTGTCCCAATTTTGTTGGTATTTTTAAATTAAAAATTATCATTTTAAAACTAAAAAAAAAAGGTAAAATTTCACTTGTCTTATTTTAATTGTTTTCTAATGAATTATAAAAAAGCCGTGCTAAGAGAGTTCAAACTGTATTATTAATTTGCCTAAACTACGCGTTCTCCTTAGGGTGATAACGGCTTTTAAATTCAATTTCTACTTTTTCAAAAAGAGAAGGTGTTGTAATTTGGAAAATTTTCTTTCCCTGTATTACTATGGATCTTGTTGTTTAATGTGCCCTGGACTCAAATAAGCGGGGTTTGCAATTCTGTCTGTAAGGGGGCGTTCAAGCATTACGTAAGCACCTTAGGGGGGAGGGGGTTCGAGCTTTGCTTATTTTTGCTTGACAAGGGGGGTTAGGGGGTCAGAACAATGCTTACATAAGACAGAGAAAGACGGGCACAATTGAGGGAAGGTGCATTGCAAGTCTCTTGGACTTTGGGCAACAATGAAGATGCTGAGTGGTGGCTGAGTGGAGAAGCTTATAGAAGTAAGCCAAAGCTTAAGTGAACTAGTCCCCCCAAATAGAAACATAATAACTGAGAGTGTTGAAACTTGGATTCAAGAACTTTGGTCATCGGATTAAATGGAATTTAGGGTATTTTTCTATAAATATAATATTCATGTATTCACTAATAATACTTTTTTTATAACTTAAATTAAAAGTAAGTAAATTAAACTCTTATAGTGTTATAACTTGTTTTAATTTTACCTGTTAAATAAATTTAAATTCATTATATACCAGTTTTAACTATCAATTATTTCGCAATTATAATTTACGCCTCTATTTTAATAATTAGGCCTACCAGCAATTTATAGATTACATGTATTTTAAATTTTTTTCTCTAACATCGCGTCTTACCACCTGTTCAGGCTATAGGCAAAATTACATGAAAAAAAGAATGGTTATTCCTGTGAACAAATTTAAAAAAGTTGACAAATCTTACGTAATCAAGAGTGCGGGGGTCAGGCATTTGTTTATTTTTGCTTACAAGAGGGGGAGGGGTTAAAAATGACCAAAAATATGCTGACTTAATATTAAACGCACCCTAACTGGGGCTATAACCGAAATAGTTTGATGGATTTGGTCCAAACTTGATATTCAGATGTTAAGTACCCTATATACCTCGAGGAAGAACAGTAACATTAGTTATAGCTCTAAAATTAAGGTTAATTTATTAAGTTAATGATTTTTGAAAATTTAAACATATTTTTCCAAACCATTTGGTTCCAAATGGATGTCTAGGGAGTGTTTTACATGATAGATGAAGAGTGTAAATCATACTGTTTATTTTTTAATAAAAAATTACTTGACGGTAGTTTACTCATAAGAAATGTTTGAGAATTTTATTTTAAAATAAAAATATAGACTCAAAAAGATAAAGTAAGTACGAATGTGTCGTATTATTCATTTTACTTTAAAGTTGTGTGTGTCAATAAATTATGTTGTAAAAACCAGTTTGTTTGATGCCTTTAATGGCAATCTGTCGAAACACAAAAACTTGTTGCCATTTTATTCGAATGACATTTCTTCTTTATTGAAGCCACTGAAAGCGACTTGAAAAGTCATTGAGAGGTGTCTAGGATATAAAACTACTTTTAACGCTTTAAGGGTACAGTTAAGGGTACCGCCTACTGGAAAGAAAATATTATTACACTACGGTAGGCCTAGTTTTGATAGAAATGCATTTCTGAAGCTTCAAAAACACTCAAACAATCCTCGACCATCTTATAATGTTCTGTTGTGACTTGTGACCTTGTTAAAATATGACGTTATTTGTTTGAGGAAGCCTATATCTATGCTTCTAACCATTTACTTTGATCTCGGAACTCACACATTTCGGGTTACACATCCTTGAAAATGAACTAACTGCACCTTTTCATAATTTTTTGAATTATAAAACCTAGAATGCTAAGTTTTTTTTAATACAATAGGGAAATATTGATAATTTTCACCTCCATTTTGGCGTGAAATATATATATATATATATATATATATATATCAGTGCACCTCACTACCCGTTCGGACTATACGTTTATGGACTAATTACGCTAAACGTTTTAAGGATTATAAGGTCATATTTAGAGGAAGTGTACCCGCATTTGCGTTAAGGGGAAATGGGGAAACAATTTTGGGAAAACCACCCTCAGTACACCCGACCTTAATTCGAACCTCGATCTCCCCGTCATCATAAGTCTAATCTAACACGAGAGTAGCGCGTTAGACCACGCGGCCACCGAAGCGGGTGATGATATTTGTTATTACATTCTTATTAAACCATGCAGGATTTCTGGACGTCTGGAGTGTATCTCAGTACTCCGCTAGTATTCAACCACGTGACTCAGAGAACGAGTAGTACAAATGCTAGTGAGATCATTTCTTCAATATCTCAAATTTCCCCCCCGTATGGAGGTTGTTTTGATCCCACGGGATTTGAACCCGGATGTGTTGTCAAGAAGCGCCTTCCCCCACGTTTTCTAAAACTGCATTAGCTCCAAGATCACACGTGTGCACTTTTAGTGCAACCCGCTCTCACTTTGCTTGGCTTGAAAACATAAAAAGTTGTTGGATTCTGGTTTTATGTCCAGGGATTATTAGCAGTAAAATGTGAAGACTAATTTATCCCCCAAGGATAACCTTTCCACACACTAGATTCACAGGTTGTTTTTTGCGACATAAATGTGTATGTTTTATCTCGCTTCTTGTATATTTTATCTTCTAAAGTAGAATTCATGCACGCCTGAAATAGTCCCGCGAAGGAGTAGGAAAAACAACTTTTGATAACATTACTATTTTCTTCAAGATGTCCGCCTTAATGTTCTAAAGACCACGACTGTAAGTAATGGCTTAAATAAAATATACTCGTATCATGGTCATAAATTTAGTAGTATATATAATATCTTTATTTGGCTCGATTAGCGAAACAACTTTTAGTTGTCAAAAATATGTTGTTTAACTTTGGCTGAATGTCAAATACAAGGGATTTATTTACTGAAGTATTCTTCGAGTCGTTGCTGGGTGTAGTCATTAAACCTAACTGCGTATTGGAGTAGGCAGGGAGGCCTGTTATTGGTCGGAAGGATCTTGGTTCCATCCCAGCTGCTGGTAGATAGCATAATGTAGGCCTAATACTACTACTTTAGGTTTTAGTTTAATTAATATTGATATAGTATATTATGGCTAAGTTTAAAAGTTTTTATTCAATTGAAATATAAAAGCATTCCTTTTTTTCCACTAAAAAGACACAAATGCTGGCTACTGACATAAACCTAGAATTAATATTATAGTGTTTGTTTGTCATTTCATGTTGCTACAAAATTATTCACTGAAATTGCGAACTAAAGAAATCGATTCAAAAAATATTTATTAAATAGCACTTTTAATTGATTCTCATTGTAAAGTCCAACTAGGCCTTCTTTTCGCGGCCAACGTTGATACATTTTTTCTATTTTATTAGTGTTATTTTAAATTATTGATATTATTTTTTCAAAAGTGACTGTTGCAGATCACATGACTTGACATAAAGTACTTGAAAATGTACTTGTGAAAGTAATTATAGTAACTTTTTTTTTAGCTGTCAGATAAGGTCATTTTTATAAACATTGGACTGTAGAACATGTTTATTTTAGATAAATATCAGCACTCTCAATTGATATAAGTATTCATCAAGTGTAATGTGAAATCCGGTTATTATAACTTGACTGAGATAATTTATTTTTTTTCATTAAAATAATTGATCAAGTTCCTCAAATCAGTAATTAGTAATTAAACTGCTATTCTATTTGTTTACTTTTAGATAAACATAAAACATATTTTTAATTATCAATGGAAACAGTTTTTAAATTATTTAGCCGGAAAGATAAAATAAAAAGGTTATCTTGAGACTATTTTATTGAACATTATAACGTTTTGTTTTTAATTAAAAAGTTCATTCAAATACTATCGCGAGATTCACTCGGGAGCCAGTTAAGGTTTAAGTTACTACCTCAACTACGTTGTATTTCTATTTTAAAAATAAAGATTAGATAATTGTAATTTCAACATTTCTAGGGGGAAATCCATCACACTTGTTTAAGTGTTACGCGTCTCCCTGCACGTTTGGGATGATACAAAACTTAAACTGAATATTATTGGGACACATTCCCGGAGGGAGAGGGAAAAATCACTCTACTATAGAATCCTACCAATATTACTCAGTGTATGTACTTTACCGGCCGTTAAAACCGGTTAGTGTTTGGAATGCGAACCTTTTGGCCAACTCTACCACGGAACGGTTATTAATTCTGGTAGGAATTAAGAAGGGATACGAGTGATTTATAGTTCAGTTTGGGATACCAGACGCGAATAACCCCCATATATAAACTATAAACGCTACTAGTAAGCTAAACTATATAGTTATAAAAGCGCAAAGTAATATTAATGTGACTATTAAAAACATTAAAAGTAATTACATTAATACCTAATAAATACGCAATATTAGAAATATGCTAGATCTGTTATACAAACAAATTAACACGAACTTAACCCGCCTCGGTGACGTAGTTGGCTAACGCGCCAGTCGTGTTGAGCTAGACCACCAAGGACGGGGAGATCGAGGTTCGTTAGTAACAAAGCGTATAACCCGAACGGGTAGTAAGACGCGGTGCTAAAAAATAATAATAATAACACAAACTTTCTTTTTACTGGTTGAAACGGTATTTTTCCGTGTAGAAATATTTTAGATTATAAAATATCATGATAAAATATGTTTAGATGACCAACAACGTCTTAAGTAACTATTATACTGTTCACGACCTATTGTGAACTGTTATATCAAATAGCAATGAGTATATTCTTATGCACTCGTCTCATCGCATACGTTGACTATGAGCCAACTTTAAAAATGAATTCTTATATTATAACTAATATTTTTTAGAACTTTGTGGTCATAAAATAACATACCATTTAACAAAGCGCAGTACAATGACAAATACTCTACTTTTATTTCACTAAAATCTCTTCTTCTTTGCACGTTTTAGAACGTTATTTGAAGTTTTCGCGTGTTTTTGAAATGCAACACAGAATATTTTTAACAGCCACATGACTGGGCTATAAATCGCACCTGTGTTTCAAAATATTATTTTGAGCGTTCTCTTTGTTTCAGCGGAAAACAAAGTACAAACGTAGCCCAAACCAAACAGCAAAGGATTAGTATTAAAACGTGAGTAGGTTTATTTTGTGTCGGTAAGTTTCTTCGCGTGTGACTTATTCGCCCAATGCCAAGCTCTACGAGAAGGTGGAGTTCCAAGTCGCGGCCACTTTCAAACCTTAGAGACGTTGCCAAAATATATTTAAGCTACTTTGAGAATAATTCTGAATGCTGTTGTACAGTGTGGAGGTTGGTAGCATTTGTCGGTCGTGAAACTATGGGCTTCGTAAACAGTATCACCAACATTAAGTTAGTGTTTTATCGCCAAAGTACAGAAACGCCAGCGATAAAAAAAAACAACATGATCATTAGAAAAAGTAAATGGAACATGAAGAGTTGACATGCATCAGGGGATAGAAGTGGATATGCACGGATATATAATGACTAATTTAGATACTTAATGAAACAAGAACCGGCACATGCGTACATCTGACAAGCTAAACACGGTTTATTCCTGCGAACCAGCAAAACTATAGCACTGAGACGGTCATACCACTCCCAAACCAGTCATCAAATATTCAGAAAACGTAATATTATGCAATCCACAACACTTTTCCTTTATATTAGCGATGTAACAATGCGTACATATTTGGAGGGACTTTTTTGTTTTGGCACCACGTCTTATTACTTTTTCAGGTTACACGCAACATATGCACTAATTATGCTAATGAGCTAGAAATGAAGAAGGTTGAATTTTAGAGGAAGTATACCTGCATTTGCGTAGAGAGAGTGGAAAAAACTTAGGGAAAACTACTCTCAGTACAACCAACCAGGATTCGAACCCCGTTATCCCTGTCATAGGCAGTCTAGTCTATCGTGAGAGTGATGCCTTAGACCATGCGGCCACCCAAGCCTGTGGGACATCTTTTCGATTCCTGCCAGAGATGTTAGCTCTGCCCGTTGCAGGGTCGGTGCAGTGTTTAAAGTGATACGTAAATTGTTAGTTATTAGGCTCTACCACAACACAAACTAAATTAATCTAACCTCAAGTCTCGTTCATACGGCCGGTGATTTCGTACTTGGGTCAATGTTATTTATTTTATTTGTAAAATTAAATTATTTAAAGTAATTTAGAAAATGATGCATCGCTGGACACGTGATCTAAATGTTGAGCTCATTTAGTCTGGTTGGCAGGAGACAGGGAGGTCCGGAATCAAATTCCGAGCAGGTGTTCTTAGGAGATTTTTCGTAAATGATTTCTCCACGTTACCTCTGCGCAAATGCGGGTACATTTGCTCTAGATGATATCTCACTCATCCCTATAACATTAGCATAGTTAAAATACGTGCATAGCCCCAACGGGTAGTTAAGGAGATGCGGTAAAAAGGGGGAGGAGGTAAAGAATAATACGGTAAATAAAGTAACGTACAGTAGCATTACGGCTTCTTTGGTTTTGCCTGACATCTAGTACAAGTCACCAGAATAAATTATGTATCCCTACGCCAAACCATATGATCTGCAAATGTTTAGCAGCTGTCAATTTTGAGAGTCAAAACTTAGTTCTATACATTAACATATTATATTACATTTTTATTTATTTTTTAGTTTTTATTTAATGTTAACCTTGATATGTTGATGTTAGGCCTAGTATTAATTATCAATTTTTATAAGTAGTCAATATTAATCAGTCATTAACATTAAATAATGTTAAAATTACTAGGGTTAAGTAATTTATTGTAACCTACCCCTTGAATAAGGATTGTATTAGAAAGTAGCCTGCCAACAACATGGGAGGGATTGCCAAAGCTTGTAGATAGGCTATAAGAGATTTTTTTTTTGGATAGAATATCGAATAATAAATAGTTTTACATTGTCATTCTACTCACAAGGACACGTAAAATCATAACTTACCGACATTATGATAATTTGAAACTTTTTTTTAAAATTAATTTACACAATTAAAAAAAAATAGGGGAAAATATCGACGAACGTTTATTTTTTTACCTCTGCTCCATCATATTTTTGTTTGTTTAATTTATTTATTCATGAAAAGTCAGCTTTATTTATATGTAGGTTTTAAGCAGTTATAATAATTTTTTAGTATAAATTATCGCATACTATCAAAACCTAGCCTTTCCAAGAACCAACAGCGGAAAAACAGTACAAGTTGACCTAAGCATTTGCACTGACCTTTGTGATACATTCTGTGGATGACCTGACGAACAGAATCTCTTGTAAAATCATCAAGAGCTTCTACAATTTGTATTTGTACAATGTCTTCCCTTGAAGAAGATAATATAAACATAACGAATAAAGTTACAGGAGACGTAAAAGTAGAAAATTAAAGAAACTATAGAGAGAAGTGTAGAGAGATTAATGGCCCACGATAGAAGTGTAGAGAGAATCAAAGGTGGTGGGAGATGGAGTGCCGGCTCTTGGCAGCCCACAAAGGATTCCGACCTTTAAAATCCTCTCTCTCTCTCTCTCTCTCCTCTACTCAATATAACGTAAGCTTAGAAACTGTCTGACCTGTCAAAATTGTTTCAAACTAATACTCAACAGAACACAAAAGCCCGGCAACTCGGGTCAAGTGGTCTTGGATCCAAACTCGTCAGTTTAGGATCCTGGATCAGAGTCAGGAGTGCTGACCGCAGTTCGACACTAGTCTCAATCACTATCTTGATAACAATCTGTTGTTTTTTTCCAGTTGCCGCTTGCTGCTCTCGCATCGGATAGTAGCATCAGAGAGGAAAGTTTGCAAAACGTTCACAAGTTCTGTTCTACACCGGTAAGTACCTTTATTCCGTTTCTTGTTTCTTATTTAAACACCCGCAAATACACACACCTATTATTGCTAATTCAAACACACGCACATACGCAATATTCAAGCACATGCACATACACATACTCGTTTCTATTTCAAACACACATACTTAGTATGCACACTCGTTCCTAATTCAATCACACTCACATACACACACTCTCTGTTCCTATTTTAAACACGCACACTCGTTCCTAATTCAAACAAAGGCACATACACACATACTTAGTATGCACACTCGTTCCTAATTCAATCACACTCACATACACACACACTATGTTCCAATTTCAAACACACGTTCAAGCACACTAGTTACTAATTCAAACCCACGCACATAAGCTCACTTATTGTTCCTAATTCAAACACTTGCAGATACTCAAACTCGTTCCCAATTTAAACATTCGCGCACGCGCACACTCGGATATTCTCTCTACTCGTCGCTCGCGCTGCGGGTTCCTATTTCATGCTGACGAAAACACAATATCTGTCACTATGGAGGTGTTCTGAACCAACTAATTCAGCACCCAGCCTACATACTAACTTAACTCTAGAACACATGGCAGCATCAGTGGGCATGTGAACCTCATCAGCATCAGTCTCATCTACAGTAGCCTCATGACTTCTTTGGTGCTGACTGACAGTTCACAGCTAACTTCTGACAGTCAACATTTAGGTATATACCTAAATTTTGACTGTCAGAAGTGACAGCTGCTAAACACATGTTTTTTGCAAACCATATAGTTCGGCGTAGGGATACATAATTTGGTCTGGTAGCTTTTCAAAGCCATCAGCTGTCAGCTGTGAGCTGTCAGTCAGCACCAAAGAAGCCATGGGACTACTGTAGTTCCACTGATGAGGTTAGAGTTCCAATCCCAGCTGGAGTGTATTGAGAGTGGTTTTCCTAAATGATTTCCAACCTTCCCCCTCAAAAATGCGGGTACATTCATCTTAGCTCTGCCGTGATTATCCTTTGCTTATTAACATGATATGCGGATAGTCCAGACGGGTAGTAAGACGTGGTGCGCGTACATAACACACTCTAGAACAGACAAAGCACCCAGGCCACCGGTCGTCAATTTATTCTTGAGAAAGATGAACATTAAATTTCCCCAATGATAAGATTTTCGTCCAGGGCGAGAATAGAACACGGTGGGGGGGTCTAAATTCACTAGGACGCCCGACCGACTGAGCTAAGGTGTTAAATAATGAAAATGTTTCACATTAAAATAGAAATGTCCCAAATTAAAATAGTATAAAGACTAATTTGATTTGGAATAAAGTTTATCCACTTCATTGAACTCCCAATATGCCTTCTCTCGACACCCTGTGAAAATTAAACTCTGATTACAGCCCGGATTCAAACCAAGCCTCTCAGAAATTGCTGTACGGGGCTTGAAGCACAGCCTCTAGAGGTTCTCGACCACGGATGAGGGCTGTGCACAAAGATTTCTTCTCTTTTTTGAAAGCAAAGCGATCAATTATCTCTATGAAGGCGGCGGCATTTTATAAAGCTCCTGACAAGAGTGTGTACTGGTCCCCCTACCCCCACTCTCTATTCATTTGTCAACCCCCTCCAACCTCTTGCGACGAACTAATATTCCGACAACACCTGGCGACACCCCTTTCAAGGACAAATCAGACCAGCAGCCTCCGCTCTTAAATTACTCTCAACGTTTTATGTTGTGATTCCTTTTATTGGAGGACCTAACGTGAACTTTCTAAACACTTGGATTGTACCAATACACAATCTATAAATATCAACTTAACCTAATAACCCAGGCCTAGTGCCTGTTTGATTAGGAAAAACCCGTAGACATGGGCGTACATTAAATATCTTCATCAACCCCACCCGGCATTGAACCAGGTTCCTCTAGACTTGTGTCAACCAACAAACTAGGGGGAACGAACAACGCTTTCTAAACTATCTGCATCTTATTACTCATTAGGGATATCCACGTCCTACTACCCTTCCGGGCTATACACATCTTACCACCTATACAGGGTATCCGTGTCTTACTACCCATCCGAACTATCCACTTCTTACTATCTGCTCAAGCTCTCCACGTGTTATACCTATTCGAGTTATTCACGTCTTACTTCCTACTCGAGTTATCCGCGTTTTACTCTCTGTCTGGGATATATTGTAAATTTACACTTATAAATAAGGGGGTATTATCTAGAGGAAATGTGCCCGTATTTGCGTGACAAATATCCAGCCGCCATCACCGGAAGACCTGACAAGGCAAGCCTGATGCAATTCATTGGTGGACACAGCTCACAGCTTCTCTAATATATCCCCACCGCTACCCTAGGAATTAAGTCGTAAATAGCCCATGTGTTAAGCTCACTAATAAACAATATGCATCCAATATCAGAGGGGAACCTACCCTCTGATCCCCTTTTTAGAATTATATTGATGCAGTTAGTAAGGAAACACACCCTTTCCCCCTAATTATAAATTATAAAGCGAATACTGGTGGTATAATGTACTAATAAAAGTAAACACAAGGACATTCAACTGCTTTAATCGCTTTTATGATCAAGAACACATTACTTCCTAAGCCAAAGGTTACGTTTGTTTGATTTTTAAATATTATCCCCCTCTTGTTTTCAACTAATAGATCGATGATATGATCTGAGGTGTTTATTGAGTACCTAAAACTCGGCGGTGGTGTTTCCGTCAAAGATTTGAATAGTTATTTGAACTAACTTGCAACGACACTTCTCCAAGCCGGTAACAGTACAAAGGGCTTTGGCGGCTGCTCTGAACAATTCACGGGCTTTCTTTGATGTCACCGAGAGCATTGGTCTAGTTCACCTGGCAGCAGCACGCGTGGGAACCGAGGATAAAAATACATAGATATAAAAGCACCGCGCCTTACTACCCGTACGGGTTATACGCCTAAGCACTAATTGGGTCAGGGATTAGGAAGGTTTACTTTTAGAGGAAATACACCCGCATATGCTTGAAGGGATAGTGGAAAGCCATTTAGGCAAACCTCCCTCATTAAACCCGACCGGAATCGAACCCCGACCTCCTCGTCTTCTGCAATCTATTCTGACACGAGATTAGCGCGGTAGACCACGCAGCCACCGAAGTGGGTAATATACATTATAGTTCTTGGCGAGAGGCTATGTGCTAACTTTCAAATTCATGTCGTTTTCTGGTTTGGGTGGTTAGAAAGTGCACCTTGGAAAAAAAAGGGTAGAATTTAACATGAACCTATCTCGATAAAAAAAGATAGTTTAAATTCGTTTGGAAACTAACTTAACATTTATTAACAGTACTTGTAAGGTGTAACTAAATCCAATCTTAGCGGGATTTTTTTTTATTCGAGTAACAAAATCAACCCAAACACAAATAGTAATTAACCTGATAACCAGCATATGGATTAAAAAATAAGATGTTTACTTTCCTTATTACAGGTCAGGAGCTTAGCAACGGTACTACGAAAGACTTAATATCAACTTAACTCAATTTAAACACAACCACTCATAAGATAGATAGCCTCAGTAGCTTACATGTTTGCTAAGTTGCCTATAGGCCATTTTATCAATAGTGCAACATAGCTCCTGACTGGGTATACAACCTCAGTAGCTCACATGCTTGCTTGGTTGCTTATAGTTGCAGGTGCTCTGTAAGCTCTAAATTAACTAGGTTTAGTGCTACTTTTAATACATTATAGAATATAGAATGTACCATTGAAATAATTAAATAACTCGAATTACAACTTATTCCTCTTATATTATCTTTTTTCTATATTATTTTTACAGTTTAAAAGATTGCTATTATGAGACTTAATTATTAATTTATATATTTGAGGATATTTATATTATATTACTAAAAAAATACAAACTTTTAGTTTCTAAACATTTCGAAAATAATGAGTAATTTGCTGCTAAATTACTTGAATTTTAACTATAATTTAAAGGCCTATAAGAGACAACTTTTAGTTTGTATTACATCATAGCCATTTTCCTCCATATCTATATTCGTCACATACTATGTTACCGGTGGTTAAAGTTTGGTATACAATCAACCAATTACTAACTAATAAAACATACAGTAGCCCTTTACATGTGGCATCTAGCTTGATAAACGTAGTCCTTGTTTGGGTCCACTATGAAAAGACCATGGGATAGGCCATAGTGTATTCATTCAAGGAAGACTAATCTTTAATGATAAAGATGGGGGTTACATAATGCGGATTTTACTATAGAATTTGAAGTATATCAGAAGGACACATAGTAAACACTTTACAAACCAACTTATCCCATATCATCAACACTTAATATCCATCCCTACTGACAGGAATGCATACGATGTCAGAAGATTATGCTATCATGGAACTAAAATATAACCCAAATGTAAATTTAGCTTGCTTGCCCACTCGAATATGGGGAAGTGACAGCGCGCAGTGATCCTCTATTGTTTGTTCCAGGTTGGATTCTGGGAGTGCCTCAACCAGACGCTAGATGGTGAGTCTTGCCGAGACTTGGGAGCTTACATTCATTTAGATTCTAAAATATAAGTTGGTTCTGCAACTTTGCTCGACTGGTTTGAGAGTACTTTGAACCTCCTGACTCTAGTATAGCGTGGGCAGAAGTGAACCTTGTCATCACTTTAAATCTACAGTCTAACAGTATTTAAATAGTGATACTCTAGAAACTAGGCTAGTAGCCTACTACCTAGGATCCCCTGGTTCTAGTGCGCTTTAAGTCTTGTCTCCACTCGAAGTCCCTAGTTAACCGATATTCCAACAGTAATCCCCGTGGAGACTAGACTAAAACTTGATCTAAACTATTTTTAGTATAGTGTGACCTTATCTATACTGATTAGCTCACATTCAGCCAGTATTCTAACATTAATTATCTTCTTGAGACCCTCAATAACCTGGTACAAAGACATTTAGCGTTTTAGTTTTTTAACTTTTAAATTGTTTGTTGAGTTGAAAAGAGGTGAAAAATGAGCCTGGCTATTAATGGTCAGGCAGATGGTGCTTCTCTTTGCTAATAGTTCGGCTATTGTGTTGTGAGGTCAATCGTGCTGCTCTCCGTTTGTAGCCTGGCTATTAATGGTCAGGCAGATGGTGCTTCTCTTTGCTAATAGTTCGGCTATTGTGTTGTGAGGTCAATCGTGCTGCTCTCCGTTTGTAGCCTGGCTATTAATGGTCAGGCAGATGGTGCTTCTCTTTGCTAATAGTTCGGCTATTGTGTTGTGAGGTCAATCGTGCTGCTCTCCGTTTGTAGCCTGGCTATTAATGGTCAGGCAGATGGTGCTTCTCTTTGCTAATAGTTCGGCTATTGTGTTGTGAGGTCAATCGTGCTGCTCTCCGTTTGTAGCCTGGCTATTAATGGTCAGGCAGATGGTGCTTCTCTTTGCTAATAGTTCGGCTATTGTGTTGTGAGGTCAATCGTGCTGCTCTCCGTTTGTAGCCTGGCTATTAATGGTCAGGCAGATGGTGCTTCTCTTTGCTAATAGTTCGGCTATTGTGTTGTGAGGTCAATCGTGCTGCTCTCCGTTTGTAGCCTGGCTATTAATGNGGTTTTTTTTTTTTTTTTTTAAGATAAGTAGAGACAATAAGTTGTGAAGGAGATAGTGCTGCGCTCCGATTACAGTCCGGTAATTGTTTTGTAGAGGTGAGAAGGTGTCATGTCGACTGCCTGTTTTTTACTCTAGCCTGAGGGTGGTTGTATTTCAGAGATGAGTAGAGGCGAGAAGTGGTCGGGTCGATCGTGCTGCTCTCTACCCCAGTCTGGAAAGTGTCAACTAGCATGCGTTACAGCTGCCTCCAGGGAAGATTTGGCCTCAAACTGTCGACAAAGTGATGAACTGTCTTTCTTCACCTGTCTTGACAGACAAGAGGTGAGGCAAACACACGAAATTAGAGTGATTAATGTTATGTATTTCACGCAGTTTGAAGTAAATACTCACATAAATCATACTTTATAAGTGTTGCTATCAAAGTCTCTAAACAATTCTCCATGCTCATTTGTAAATAAAGTATGCCTTGGCCTTCCCAGGTTTGATTCCCGGCTCATACCGGAGATTTTTCTCGAAAGTAGAGTAATTATCATGATCACCAGGGTTTGGTTAATTAGGCTCATGTCAGGATTAAGATAATTGGCTTCACCCCGTCATATTCACTATCTACCTCATCTCATCGAGACATGGAAATAGCCTTCACGGAAAGATGTAAATTTAGTGCATTCGGGTGTCCCCTAGGAAAAGGTATATAAGCCACTTACCAGCTAATCTTTTTGAAAACTGAGCTACAGATCAATTTAGTCAAGACACGGCATTATTATCTCAACCTAATCACCTTGTAATGAAACTAGTGTGTGATTAGTGTTCACATAACATTACATAAATCAAGCAAAAAAAAACAAAACTTGTAGGGTATTTATACTGTTTGAATCAGCATTTAGGGCTGATAATGCCACAAGTAGGCCTACTTGTAATATAAGTTTACTGGATGTACTTAATAAAGTGCATCAAGACTCCATTACATTTTAGTGTTTGCAAGGCGCGGACAACTATACTGAAGGAGTTGGAAGTCTGCTGTAATCTGCATTCCATAAACAAATGAAGTAGGCCTACAGTACTAAATAGCCTTGATGACGTGGCTTGTTAAATGATTGGCTAACTAAAACACGTGTACCCTACACTTCCATATAAAATATGAGAACATTTACATTATGTTAAGTAAACATTAAGTTTATGTAATATACCATTGTTGACCTGGCGGTCTAGGGGTAAGGTGTCAGACCTCTGTGCTGGGGGTTTAATCCTCGGTCCTGGCACAGATTTATCTGATTGCCAAACCCTTCATCTCTGACAAGATGTGTAGGAATAATAATAATAATAATAAATTAATAATAATTAATGATAATGATAATAATAATAATAAATAATTAGTAATGATGATAATAATGATAATAGTGATAATGATGATGATAGTAACAATAACAACAATAATAATAGCGCTAATAATAACAATAATAACAACAAACAACAATAATAATAATAACAATAACAACAACAAACAACAACAATAATAATTAATAAAACATAAACATAACATTCACTTAAGGTTAGTGTGATCAGGATTCACAACATAACGTAATAACTCGAACAAAACAAAGACTCTGGATTTGAACTGTTAGAAAATAAATTGTTCACTAAAATGAAACTCAACCATCAATGGCTGATTGGGCTACAAATACTTGCAATAGAAGCTTATTGTAGACCTATATACAAAATAAAGTAATACTAGGGGCTGACACTGGCTTCAGGGATCGCATGGCTTAAGGTGCTACTCTCACAATAGACTAAACTGCCGGTGTTAGGGAGATCGTGGTTTGATCTTGGTCGGGTGTACTGAGGGTGGCTTATCCTAAATAGTTTCCCACTCCATATGTGGGTACACTTCTTCTAAATTCAACCTTCCACATTCCTAACCCATTAGTGTAGTTAGTGCACAAGCAGATAGCCTGAATGGATAGTAAGAAGCGATGCTAAATAAAAAGGACGCTGACATTTTAGAGTTAATAACAATATCTGGAAAAAACTGCTGGAGAATTCATCTGCATACCATAAACAAACAAATGAAGTACTAAATAGTCCTGTTGACGCCATCAACAACATGATTGGGTATCTAGAACACATGGTAGGCCTACCTTAATTTAACGTCACTTAACTTCTTCGCATCTCTTGAGCATTAAAATATCGTGATCACAATTTATTTTGTATATCTGATACGCTTCTATTTCAAGTACTTATATCCTTAACAACCCTAATTGCTATGGTTCCATTTTAGTGTACAATTTGTTTTTAAACAGCCATACTGTAATCCATTGTCTATATTTTGCTCTAGTCTTTATGTTACCTATGTAAATTATATGCTGGATCATGATCAACTAAGTGTTTATGTAATGTAACATTCAATTACCCCAACATAACAAAAAACACAAACAAAACACAGATAACCAATTTGAACTGTTAGAAAACAAATTGTTCACTAAAAGGGAACCTCTGAATTTAGGTCTGGTTAGGCTACACATACATGCAATTTAAATGTAGACTTGCTGGGTGTATAAATTAAAGTGCAATAAGATGCAGCTATGACAAACTATACTGAATAAATTGTCTACATATCATACTTTAAACAAATGAAGTACTATAGCTGTGTTGACTTTTTTTTTTGCTTGAAACACTATTGGCTAGATTGAACATGGGTTTACCCTTCACTTAACGTTAAACATAACATAAAAGTCCTACCCTAGACAACGGTTATGTTAATAGAAGGTTAAGTTAACTGCATCATGATGTCTTTCATTTAAAATCATGGGGAGCTCCGTTACATGAATATTAAGGTAATTGCTATAATGGTAAACTACTTTGTGGCGATGACCTAATCTCTCTCTATATAGAATTTTCATTACAATACCATCTCAAAGGAAGTGGAAAGCTCTTGGTTTGAAATATCAATGACAGAAGTATCAGTATCATAATAACAAATGTTGACAGTAACAGCATATTGATCCAGCAAGGGACATACTATGAAATAATGAGCAAATATTTCTCCACCAATACACTGCGACTCTGCCATAATATCAAATCCTGTGACTGTGGCAGCCAAATTAAATTATAAATATCACTATTAGTTTTGTAGTGATTAAGCTTTACTTATAAGAAATAACTATTAGTGGCACATATTATTTCATCGGGGACAGTAACTACCCAAAATATTGTGTACTAAAGACACTTTTTTTTTTTTCAAACAAAAGATTTCTATTTAATTATTTATTTTTAAAGTGTAAAAAGATGGTGCATCAATAGTTAGGAAGGGATCTTTTTTTAAAGTAACTCACCTAAGTCATGAGATACCTGTCAAACATATGAATATGTTCCATGGCTGGAAAAGCGTCTCAACTTACGAACACTTGACACTTCTCAAACTATAGTTTAAAGAAAAAGTTTCATTAACAAGACACACAAATTTGTCTACAACAACCATATTTAACTATTTTTTGTAGCAAACCCAACTCTTGCAAATGAGACACAATAATTATTGCCTTTTCATCTTGTTTGAAGAATTTTTAAACATCTATTAATGAAATTTGAGTACTGGGGTGGTTAGGCATTGAACTATGGATCATAATATAACTCAGTACAAGACAGTATAAAGTACACATTCATGCGAAGTTGTAATGATATGGAATTATGCATTCCAATAATTTATTATTCACATTTGTATTCAAAATCACAACATTATAAATGAGAGTGGGTAGTAAGAGTTATTTGTTTTATCTTGCTAAGTTGCAAGGTATGGCGACATATTTCTACGTCTCTGTTTAAAAAGACAACACAATTTGGTCAACAGAAACACACCTGGATGACCACACCTTTTTTTTTCTATGAAGCTTCCAAAAGGAAATGTCACTTGATATACATACCCCTTCAGGATACGCATCTACTCACTTTCCTTCCTTACGAGTAACATGTAGGTAGAGACGATAAAATCTTAATTCGTCTTCTAAATCTCACCTGTCGGGAATTGTCATGTATATGACGTAATAGTTGAGATTTTAAATTTAAATTTACAACGTGTGAAATATCTAGCAAAAACTGTTTATCTACTTAAAATAAAAAAAAAACACTATAAACATTATAAATTTTAATTTCTAAAATAAAACATAATCCTTTATAATAATAATGATAATGATGATGATGATGATGATGATGATTATTATTATTATTATTATTATTATTATTATTATTATTGATGGAAACTTGGATCCAATTCAATCATTATATCAAATGTCACCCTAATGGTGGCGAACAAACAATCTTTCAGGCTAGCTATTTAAATATTACAAAGTGTACTGTTGATACTTTAAATTAAGGTGTAGAACACACTATTCATATTTAGCATGACACACACATTTTACACAACTCGACTGTAACATCATGACGCCAACTAGAATGTCTCTTGGCAAGGCCGTAGTCGGAGGGGGGGGGGGGGGGGGTTTTGGGGGGGTAAACAAACACCCCCCCCCGAGATTGGAAAATTTTAGAAAA